>VUJU01000083.1:0-190898 GCA_009835225.1 Aphis craccivora | reverse complement strand
TCTTATCGTTCAATTTAACAATACATCATGAAACATTGATCCACCTGTCTCGCCATTTTATTATTTCCCTCACTCTATTTTTATTTTTTATTTTATTATTTAATTTTTATTTTTTTTGCTAAGCAATAAATCCTTTTTTAAAACTTTTTTCAACCCGAGATGATTAAAAACAAAATTATTACGCAAGAAAACGTCTGTGAGTGTCTTTTTTATTATTATTATTATTATTATTATCTCACCTAAATGTCGGGTATGAAAAAAAAATTTGCGCTACATAAATTATACATACCAGAAGAATATTTCGCGTATAATATACTACAAAATTATTATGAAAGTCAAATAAATTCAGTTAAAGAATACATATTCGAAAATATTGTAATTTGTTATAAAATATAATTATATTACTGACTATCCTGAAATATTGTGAATTTATGTAAGTTTAAAAATACCTACTTACCTTTTAGCATATATTGTTTTCACTTTTTAGTTCACGTAAAGTTTTCATTATAATTTTCAGTGCAAACACTGCAAACTATTATCATAGTTGTCATCAATAATGATGATTTATGATGTGGTAATTGAAATATACAAAAAAATAAAAAAAATACATGGGATAATTATTAGAGTGAACGTTGAACATTCATAAGTTTTGTTGAACTCGCTCCGTAATGTTAAATTATTAATATAATTATAAATTAATATAAATGCATTTTAGCGTTTTTATAAAACAGTGTTCTTAAACTGATATTAATCACACACTAGCATTCTTAATTCAGTTTATCTAAAATTTTAAAAGTTATAACTACAAATATATTTTTAAACCAGGTATGGTTATAGGATTTTGTTTTTTTTTATTAATGTTTTAATGTTAAAAATTGTATTTTATTTTAATTTTAGTTTTTAAAATTTTTAAAAAAATGACCTTTTTAGGTACTTATATAATTATTTAATATATAATTGATTTATATTGAATTATTATAGATACACTTGGGATATTAAGTTTTGATTGTTACTAAAAAGTTTTCCAGACAAAATCACTCTAAAACAGCGCGAGATAAAGGTCCTTTTGTCAAAACATTGAGTTATAACTTTATAATATAAATCATATTTCCTAGATAAATGTAGAGTAACAATTTGAATTCAATATAACAATACATATAAAATATATATTCAATGTTCGTAAAATTATTTTTCTGAAATAGTTATTATAGTAGTGAAATAATAAAATACAATTAAATTGTAACAAAATCCGCTTATTTCCAGTACTCTTAAACTGACTTTTGAGAAACAATTCTCCTGGGACTCTTGTCGTACGACCTTCAAACATATACACAGTCCTTCCATGTTTGGTTTACAAAGAATTGTCTGCTACCATATACACACGAAGAATTATGAAAAGTTTCTTTTTCTGTAAAAAGAAAAATACTTTATATAATATATAATAATAAAGCCTTTCGTATTATAGACTACCCGTTTATATTTATAGTAATGCCACGGAATCGTTATAAGAGAATATCAACAAAATTCATCTCGGTTGATCCTAAAAAAAAAATAATAATAATAATAATAATAATGATAAATAAATAAACGAGACAGGTCGGTTATTACTGTATTTATGTTTTACGAAGCCTTTTCCTTGTATTACATAAATATAGACGATTGCAAGCTCAAGCTTGAAATATGACGTAATTTTAAAAAGCCACCAGTTTCAAATTCTCTGAGGGGTATACGAGATGAGTGTCTTATATTATTACCACCCAGTAATGTGACACGAGTTGCGTTCGTCCGCCACTGAGCGCTCGGGGGGCTTAAATTTAAATACGATCTATGGAATGGGTCGTCGTTCGATATAGGTAGTCTTTTCAAGACTAAACATATTTTCCTCATTAACTTATACTTGATAAGGTTGGTATTCAGTACCACGTAGAGACATAAACAAGCCAGCTACGTAGAATAAAGGACAGGGTGGTTCAAAGAATATATTTCCAAGATTGAGTACAATAATAAAGTTGAAATAGTGCTTATTATATTATTTCCTCGCATCTCATTTGAATGTCCTTTCTTTCCGCTCAACAAATGGTTCCATTCTATTTCTTAAAATCATTCGGTGCATTACCCCTTAAACTCTCGTCATTATTATAATATAAAAGAACGTACCTATTCTAAACAGATCAAACATAGTTTTATATTAATTATTTTATTGCAGATTAGGTATTTTCTATTTAATTATTTTTATAATAGTGTGTTGTTATATTTGTATTAGTTTATAGTTTTTTTATGAGTTAATGAATTTTTTTTAGCTCGCCATGATATTTTTTACTGTAGTTTATAAGTTCACGTTTCCTATATTATTAATAATCTCATTAAAATATTCTGTTATGAGTTATATCGTATAAATGTATAAACCTCGCAACAATATTAATAGGGTATTTGGTTATTAAAAACAAAACTGATCGTGAAGTATATAGAAGTTTACATAAGTTCGATGAAATAATAAGTGTGTATATATATATACATATATAGTGGGTAAGTAAGTAATTATGACTAATTTGTATCGTTTAGAATTTAAATTAAAAAATATATATATATATTTCATTCTCCGTGAACGAAATAATAATGTCCCACAACCGTCGGTTTGATTATAATAAACGGCCGCGCCGCGGTGGTTGGCAAAGAAAAGTTTTCCAATTCACAAAACCGCCATATTGCCACCACTACCACCAACATCACCACTATACCACCGCTGTACCCCGCACGGATGCCCCGACTTGGTGAGCTAGTCCGCTAACAACTGATGCGTTTTAAGAGTTTTACGAATTCCGGTGGCAGAAGACTTGGGCTTATTGTGTAAGTACGTTCCAACACGTTGCACACAATACGCTTCTGTGTTGAAGTTTGTGCCCGTCTACATGAAACCATAGGGTTGTACCCGCACACATTATTTGTTCGCTCACACAAACACACGACTCCTGCAGAACGTGTCGTCTTATCAATGGTTTTCAGCAAAAATTAACCTGTTCAAAAAGAAAAAATATGCTCTTGTTATGGACACCATACTCGTACGGGCTTACTTGACGTGCACCGACGTCAGCCAGGCCAAGGAGCGCGAGTACATCCAACGGCGACGTTCGGTACTTGTTAATTAAGAAATTTCGAATGGATACGAAAACTGATTTAATTAAATATCCATCCCCGTTGGTCTTACACAAACCTTGTATCCGTGTATATATATTATATGAAATACTGACACTAATTTGGTATATCTATTACAACATCGTTTCTTTGATAAATCAATTTTGACTTCGTCGTTCTTCGTTCTTCAGAGCGTATAATATGCACTATAAAGATTCAATTTCCCCGTATACGCTCGATATCAAAAACTAGAACGTTAAATGTAGCTCTGTGATTGGGTAAAGGAGATTTGTGTATAGTTGGGGTTGTTTAAACTATTTAATGCCTCAAAGTCTCCTCAACGTAATAGAAAATAATGAGAATACGTAGATATGAAAATTTAGTGTTCAACAAAATAATACAATTTTAATCTAGATGAGGAGTTCTCAGTACTGTTTGGTTTCAAGATTTATGATGGGAGAAGTCAGTCACCTTGGCCTTAGCAAAAATTTCAACTCTCGTCTTATTAATTTTAAAGGCCGTCAGTCTTATGAGAAAAACTATTCTCATGACATTAGACTCTTTTTAAAGAACATTAACGAAAAAACGGCTCCATATACTCTACCTGCCAACATTTCAAATGTGTATAGTCTCTATAAAAATAAACCATATAAAAAATCAACTAAAATAAAAATTAACATCTAGAGATTTATCAAGAGAAATTAATAGTAAACTAATAGTAATTGAAAAAAAACCGTACATATTTATTCATTCATTTCTTTATTTACAAGTAATATTACGAAACAATACTGTGTCTACAATTCAACAAATATCAATAACAACAATAATAAGTTCAACAAAACATTTTACATAACCGTAAATATTTGATCTATATTTTGGTCGAAATTATATTGAATCGACCTCATTAGTCATTAAAATCGTAATGATAAAAATAGTAATTGATTTTAATTTTTGCAACAGGGTAGATTTTTATCTCGTCCCCTTGTCATATTATAACATATTTCGTCCCTTAACATTGAACATTATATAGGTATATATACAAAGACCGGTGGCACATAGGGGATGATTTTGAACTCGTGCCTTGAATAACACACGTGAGAGAAACACATACAGAGACATACTGTACTGCGACAGAGAAAGAGTGAGTGAAAGAGAAATATAGAGGGATATACAGTGACAGAGACATAGACTGCATTTACGCGTATGGTAAACGTTCACATCCGCTTGTGTTTATTATTGATAATGATACGGTGGACGAGGCTTAACGGCAAGTGCTTAACGGACCGTTAAAACCGAAGGTCCGAAAACGGTGAACCGAAACGGCCCGGGTGGAGGCGAAAAGGTTAATGCATGACGTCACGACCTCGTGTGCGGGCTTAAAAGAGCGACGCGATGCCAGGGATGACTGATGTCGATCAGTTCGCGTGTGTGTACTATTCCGGTAAACACACGCGCGTCACGGCAACGAAATAATAATATTAATAACAGTGCCTAATAATGTGTCATATCCTATTGTTATACAGTAATATGAGCGTAACACGATTGCACTCTTTTTACCTATCAATCCAACACTATCGCACACAATAAAAATTGTACATTGTCATCGGTTTCGACACAAAATTCTAAATTATTCCATTAAGTCTATAGTAATTTTCTTACACTAAAAATACGTAGTATATTATATTATTATGAAATAAACATATAATATTAAAATAGTTTTTAAAACCGTATAGTTGTCGTGTGTATTAAAAGATATATATATAATTAATAATTTGAACCATACAATTGAAATGTAATAGAAATACGAGTATAACCTATACAATTATACAAACTATTGCTATATATTTATGCTATAGGTGAATTTCTTAAACTTATATATATATATATATGTGATTGCTCAATCGTGTTGTATTTTCTCGAGTACAAAAAGAAAAAAAATGCGTAATTTTGATGTGTTTTTTTAGTTAAAAAGGGCAAAAAGTGTGCAATCGTACCGCAATACTACAAAATATAATATACATAGCGACGGAAGAAGTGTCACACTACCTGCACCGTTGTAGATTTATATTGGTTTTTTTTTTCACGTCCGTGTCATGGTAATACGTATATTTATAATCATATTATTATAAATTATCGTTATCACAACACCCGCGTTATGCCTACAACCGTATGACACAATATTATTGTATTGCAACGCAATGCGATGCCTATAGAATATCCACGATCGTGTGTTATTTCGTTACTTTTGCTCGTTTAGAATAATATGTTACGCGTGACGATCCTATAATATACCTCCGGAACCAGCTGCGAGTAATCGACGTTTTTCGAACAGAGTGACTATGTGTGCATGATGATAATAGTGTTCGGAGTATTTGTGTGATATTGTATCGATTAGTATTAGCTATGAAATGAAAACAATTCTATACCATGGCTCTATTTTTTTTCATTTTATCCAACTAACAGTAAGACAGCTAAGACAAAAAAATAAACAAAAATAAAAATAAAAGCTGAGCAGTAGCATTCCGTGATAACGTCATAAACCTAATAGAGAACTACACTACGATAGCGCACGCTGGTCGATAATTTATAAGGAATTTATTTTGTCACGAAATGAACGTGGTATCGCCGTTACACCGTCTTATGCGGTTGCCAGTAGGGTACTTGTAGTTTTTTTGTTGTTGATTTTTTGCCAATAATATTATGGTAGTTTATAAGTTACAACCCGTAATAGTATATTACTATTGTGTTTATTACAAGAACTAAAAATCAGTTAATTAAAATAATTTTATTATCATAAATAAATAAATATATAAATACATAAATGTATACACTAAACACTCATATATCATTACAAACATCAGATGGTTGTTAAATTATTCAATATTGTACCTCATAATATGCTATTTTGAATTAATATATATTCAGAGTGTTAAAGAAATTGGCCGAGAAACACTTTTACCCCTCTGCCCAATTATTATAATATTATATTATTTCTATACTATAACTAAAAAAAATCCTTTCAAATAAATAAATAATAAAAAAAACTTTTGAACCAGACATTCAAAATTAAAATATTTTGGTTTAAACAAATTAATTTTTCTTATATGTCACAGTGGCGTGGTTTTCAGTTTAAATTGTTTATGATGCATAACATTGTTGCGTGCCAATATCAGAATCGATACTTTGTATTTTTTGATTGATATAGGCTAGATCTTAAAATATTATCAGAAAATGCATGTCGCAATATCATATTTCAGATATACGAGTACTCTATACCTAATTTTGTCTTTACTATTCTATGATCTACAATATTTTGTATGATTTATAAAAATTATTCAATTAAAAACCATAATTTTATTTTATATTTACTTATTTATTTTAAAATATTTTTTATTTTTCTATTAACATGCAATAAACTGTAATGTTTATGATAAATCCTTAAATAATTTTTCTATTCACCACATCCGATTACGTATATTGTTGTCCGTAGTTTTTTTTATCCTTGTCACTCGATTCATTGATGCGTGTTCGTTTGGGTGTTGGCTTGATGAAAAGTTCATTATTCGTTAGTGCCTAATAGGCAGGATTTCAATATACTATTTTTATTTATACGTTCATTGTTCAGAATTATTATGGTATCTTATAACACAGTCAGATGCAAGGAAACACTCGCGTGAGCGTTATCGACCTATGCACGTATACGCATCGCAATATGAATCATTTAAATGGTTATCTACGATCGATGATCATGAAGACGAAGATATAAATGTATTTTATTTATACGATGACCACATAGGCCTTGGTCAGAGAAGAACCATGCAGTTTGGATATTATTGTTACAATGTTACCGACTGTTATTATTGCTATTATTATTATTCGACAAATATTTCTGCTATATTAGGTGTCTGTCGGCGTGACTCGCGTCCGTCAACATTACAATTACCTCGATTATATTATTATTGTGTTATATTACCGTTGTGACGCGCATATTTTCCGTATTGACACAACAGGCGACTAATTTACACTCACTAATTTTTGTCAAGTCGAGTTCATGATGACTGCATACAATGGGCTCAGAATATTGATGATGGATGCTCGTAGCGTGCATATGTGGCGTGTGCAGTATATGTACACAGTCTGGCGTCACATATCGCACGCTGCAAAGGTTTACTAAACGCATTTCTCTCTATGTGTGTGTGTGTGTGTGTGTGTGTGTGATATTGTTATAATATACGAGGACTATAACGAATGCATTGCTCGCATCCAAAATGCAAATAAACTTCCAGCCGTATTATTTATCGAGTTCAACGTGCCCTAGATCCCATCCGATATTGATTTTAAGACCGTTTTTGACGTCAAACACAACGCGAGTAGGTATGTTATATAATAAACGTGCGAGATAAATTATTCCATTTATTCGCCCCAGCGAAAGAACGAACGAAAATGTCCGTTAATCACAAATACTGTGAAACGTAATATTATTGTTCGCAGCATAGGTGATTATTGTTATTAAAATTCTTTATTCCAGACGGTTGAAAAAAATGAATTCTGATCTCTTTAGATTTTATAACATGGTGTTATTCCACAGTTAAATGTATAACCATGCTAATACTGAGCTCTTTAAGTTACATTTCTAATTATTTGTACTTGAAATGTTTTTGTTATAGTAAAAAATTATCCTAGCCCATTAGTTCCATTAATTAAACTACAAACATTTCTACAAATATTAATTATTTGATTTTTTATACAAAATTGTATTGAAATAACGTAGATAGATTTACAATTTTTCTCAATTATTTTTCTAAATTCATATAAATTAATTTAGTACTAGACTAATAAAATAATCATTTTTTTTTTTTTAATAAATAATAGTTGTATCTGTATGTATATAAATTAATTAAGCAAACGCTTGGATATTGTATTATTAATTTTCAAAAATATAGAATATTAAATAACTACTTATATCATATAGCTACCAACACCATATAACATATTATACCGAATGTTATTTTCATATAAAAATTTGAATAGACCAATAATTGATGATATAATGCAAATACTTAATGGAAAAGAGTGAACCTAAA
Source organism: Aphis craccivora (assembly GCA_009835225.1). Lineage (NCBI taxonomy): Eukaryota > Metazoa > Arthropoda > Insecta > Hemiptera > Aphididae > Aphis > Aphis craccivora. The sequence continues at coordinate 182,682 of VUJU01000083.1, read as the reverse complement.
ATATAAAAAGCTTAAGATAAAATACATATTAACGAATTTGATCAATTTAAGGAATAACGAAAACAATATGTTGTACCATTATTAATTATACGAAAGTCACGAACGAAAATGGAAGCAGAAATTATTAGTTATAACTAATTTAAATAAAAATGTATCTATATAAATTATATTTACACTATAAAAACCGTATAAAAAAAAAAATAATAATAATAATAATAATCTAACAAATACGTCCCTGAAAAATATAATATAATTTAAAAGTATAACTTGTTATTTATATTCTCATAGTTCAATACCATAATTACTGGAATGTAAGAAACATTTTCATCAGTTTTAAACTTAATAAATAGTTAAATATGACGATTGTCCTAAGACCACTCAATTTACGTTAAAGGATGACAATTATTCTTTTATATTATAGCTGTTAATTTAACTATTGAAGTTTTTTAATATATTCTACTATTGAAATTGTGTAATAATAATAATAAAATAAAATAACACTCTTAAAATGAGTTATAATGATTTATATAGTATGGTATAAAAATATTTTTTATATTATTGTAAGTTTCATAATATAGATTTTAGTCAAATAATATTTAATAATAGTTTAGTTTAATAAATGCATTATATTATTATAAGTAGATACTTACTAGTTTCTTCGTTACTAATACAATTTTATTAAAGCTATTCAATTATTAGTTATTACCGTATATTTTCCTTTGAAATACGCTTACGTTTTTTTATCTTCTCATCTAACATCGTAAATAATTTTGAACATTTTTCTCACAAATATTATGGTATAGAATTAGAATAAAATTCGTTTTGTATATTTCTAACATTTTTAAATTATTCAATTTATGACGTAAGTACCTACATAGGAATAATTGTATTGTGAATATATTTTTTAGGTCTAATTATTGTAGGTAAGATCCCGAGAAATCGAATGTATACAAGTACGTAACGGTCCACGTTAGTTATATATCCTACCTGCCACCTGGTATAAATAAATATATTGTACCTTAAAAGTCAGAAATCAAAATAGTTTTGACGCTTTCGATATAGGGTTTTATGAAGAAATTGGTGAGTATATGTATACGATTTACAATAATCTGTTTCTTTTATTACAATACTTTAGTTTTATTTTTAAAAAACATTTGTATAATCAATAGTTATAATAACTATGATAACTATAGAATGGAAAATAACCTGATGATTGTAAACTATTTCATTATTCAAAATACAAAAGTGCCTATAAAATCTAAAGTTAAGAGTTATTTTAATAAAATTATGGAAAAAATATAACTTTGTTTTTAATTTCATACACTCGTATTTTAACTTAATCAGCATGCACATAATTTAAAATACCAACATATATATAATATTTATGATGGAACTTTTAAATTGGTAAAAAAAAATAAAAATTATAATTTAATAAATTCCAAGAATATACACGAAGAAACTATAACTAAAAATAATAGTTTTATTCTTCTGATTTTTCATTAACATTTTCAATTGAAGTTTTTTTACTATACAAAAATTATTATTACTAATACAATTTTGGAAATATTAAAAATACTACAAATAATAGTAATACTAAATACTTTTATTTATCTTAGCTGAAAATACAATTATGTCACAGGAAGAACTTATACAATAAAGTATAATTTTAACATGGCCATCGATATATATATATCTTTTTTTTGATTAAAATAGATTTTATCTAGGTTTACTATTTGGTACTTAACCTTTAACATGTAATTATTGTAATTAATAGGTATAAGGTATATATTATTATATTATGTTTTATCTATGAATGTCCATACATTTAATTTTAAATTTATTTAAAATTATTGAATAACAATTAAATATTATCCGTATTGTATAAGTATGTAAGTAATCTTTAATATTTTAATATAATTTATTATTTATCTATTTAAAATGAATTTATGCTAAAAGAAAAAAATTATAAAATTTTTTTTTTTCCAATAGTTCAATATTCAAAATAAAATATTATTCATACATGTATACTCTATATTGGATCATCTTCAAGAGTATAAAAGCTTATTTCATATATTTATTTATTTTTTTGTAATAATATGTTATTTTATAAACATATAATTTATAATGAAATATGGCTTTTATGAATTGTTCAGTATAAAATGCATTTATTATTTAACCTATAATATTATTGTACACTAAAATATTTGTGTTTATTCTTGCAATAGCAGCTAGAATAGCTTATTCGTTTTGTTCATAATGGCCAAAAAAATATTTATCGTTGAAATATTTAGTTTACAGACTGCATTGTATGGTCAAATACATTATTGAATAAAGTTAAATATATGTTTTCATATTAATATATGTTATTATAACGCAACTAAAAATGTAATTCAAACAAGTATTGAATATTTTTTTTATGTAGGTACGGTAACCTAGCCTAACCTACGTATAGTGTATGCGTATCACTTATATTAAATTAATAAGCGTTTCTCTCTACAGCTTAAAATAATGTCTTGTAACAAAAACTTATTTGAATCCTTGTATTATAAATTTTAATTTTAATACATTTTTTTAAATTTGGAACTTTTAATAACTATAAAAATATACTGTAAACATGTTTGTTCGATATTTATTTAATTGTCATTTGAACATATTAGAAACGTTGTATTAAATGTTCAAGAATATTTTTTTAAATTAAAAAAAAAATAGTATAATTCATTAATTGGAAGTAAACTAAACAAAATTAAATATTTGTAAATCATATAAAAAAATCTAAAATATTTTGAAAATTATTTTATATCTTATAAATACTTGACATTAAATATTTCTACTTAACCATATGTATTGCATTATTATTGTTTATTAATTGTATCGTATTACACGAAAACAACAAACTGATTATACTATGAGAGATTATAGTATTTGATTTAAATTATTGAATGATAGGGTATTATAACATAATGTCGCACGACATTAAATCCAAGTATCTATTCCTCACATTTGAAAATCAAAACTAATGGGATTTCCGAATTTAATTAATTATATTATATAATTATACATATAACTATATTCTTTGCGAGACCAACAAACAATAATACCATAATATAAAATATACATTGGTACATTTTAAATTAAATTATTAAAAATGAACATTTAATTATAAATCATATTTCACTAAGGAAAATTATACTCATAGAATAAAATCATTTTTAATTCAACATTTTTTTCATAAAAATAACTTATTTAAGAAAAACTATTATTTTAATGTATTATTATGATTTTCTGAGAATTTAATTAAATGTGTAGCATTTAATCACACAATTTTAAATACATTAATAATAGTTATATTATATAGATTTTTTTTATTTTAATTTTCAGTGGAAACCTATAATTAATATTATTTTTGATAGTCCGTATTGTATGTATTGATAAGTTATCAGTAAAAATGTTAGTATAGTAGGTATAGTTCGCATAATACGTATAGAGTTAATACTGGACTGATGCATTTTGTTGTTTTTTTTTTTACATATACGCTACGGATTGCAGGTGCAGGGTCCAATGTACTAGTTAAAGTGTCGCATACTAAGAATCGACCACAAAAAGGTGATGTGGAGGGAAATAGGTACATATTATATGATGGGAGAGTGGGTGAAAGGAAAGAGAACAGGACATGACTCCGAAATACGCGGACCATTTCCCGCTACCAATAATAATGCGAGGTTAGTATTCTTTTTTTTTTTTTATCCTATATGCGTATATCTATACATGTATTAAGCTTCTCTTCTTTTCTGAATATCTGAGAGAGCATTATGCAGTTTCAGTTGGCCAATCACGTACCTCGGACCAATGTGATGAAGGGGTTCATTTCTTTACTTTATGCGTGATCTCAACCAAGTGGAAAATGCGTATGAGAAAATCCGAACAAACCAACGGATTTTGCGAGTGAAGAGATGTTACCATATAAATTGTATTCCTTTCAACTCAAAGATGATAAAGACAAAACGGTTAAATTATAATAAAAATTAAACAAAAATAATTATTATGAATAGGATTCGAAATCGTGTTTTATTTTCTTAGTATATGTGTAATACAACGATGACAACGAATAGAATGCCTATTCGATTCGACGAGTACAATTTTCTCTACGTTTAAAAATACTACACCATGCATAGTTGGCTCAAACGTATTATTTTATAAATTTTATATTTCAATAATTAATATACACAATATTACACCATATAGACTAAAAATTAAAGTGGTTTTATTATTTCGTTTGGTATGGTTATCTATGTTCGATTAAAATACAATGTGAATTAATTATTACAGGTTGCATAAACAATCACTAATCATTTAATGAACAAATAGTGTGCTATTGACCCCTTAAACATGGTTAAGTGAGCCATAATGGTCCATTTGATTTTATTAAATACTTAATTTGATAAATTAAAGTCTTAAAATAGTTAATTAACAATAGTAAAGAAAAAATAGAAAAATAATAATAGATTTTTATAGATAATAATTATAAATGTAATATAAGTTCTGAGACTGATTCTATAAAATGATAAAATATTACAAATTCTTGCCTACGATACGATTGAAAATAAGTTTGTTAAATATGCATTTTGTTGTCCACATTATGAATAGGTATTTAGACTGCTTTGATAATATATATCCATATTTTAAATGTTTTCAATTGAAGCTTATGAAGAACGAAAAAAGAAATACATATTTTGTTATTTGATATATACCAGTTTATTTATTGTAAAAGTAAATTCAATGTTTATTATTACTATTGTCTTGAAGTATATAAAAAAAAAAATAAACATTGGACATTTTTATGTAGGTACATATATTGAAAACATGAATGAGTAATTTGAAGCTAATGTATTCATTAATTCCTTAAAAATGTAATCTCCAAATATAACAAAAATATTTACAAAACTACTATGAAATGTACTACTCATGATAAAATTACTAGAAATTATTTTCAGTTCAAAACTAATTTCATATTTATTTGATACTGAGAGAAAGTGGCATATCGATTGTTCAATAATACGAATTTTGATATTATAAAAGCTTAAAATATGTTCTATGTGAATTGTATGCAGACTGTACTTAATATATTGATAATAATATTTATAATAGAATTAATTTTAAATAAAAAAAAGTATTTAATTTTTATTATTTAACGTCTAGATATTTTTTGTAAAAAAGGGAAAATGTTTAAGAAGTTTAATAAATTGAATATAATTGTGCACATCTTTTTATGTTTTTGTGAATTGAACCAATTAAGTCACTTTACTAATTTTACTAAAAATTACTGACATTTATATTTATCTAATTATAATATGTAGCATAATTCGATATAAACACATGGCGTACTTAAAATTATATCATTTTAATTTTAAATGAAACTATGAACGTTTTTATCGTATATAAATAGAATTGTTTAATATTTTGTTGATTCAAAAAATGAAAAAAAAAATCCGAAAACTAATTGAGTAACCTTCATAACACATTTTATTTATATTAAATAAATTATATCTATTATTAATAAATTTTCATTTTAAAACATTTGTAAATTGTAATTTATGAAGGTTAAGTTTATTTTATTGTTTAGGTAGGTTTATACTCATAGTAAGAAATACATTTTCTACACTTGAAATAAGATTTTTGGAAACAAAACACACAATTTAAACCTATATTCCACTCTAAATGATGACTTTGGCTGTGGTAGAAAGGTTTAAAACCAAAAATAAAGTTTCCACTTGCCTTTTACCGTTATATTGCCCTATAAATTCTAATTCACATTTAAACGTGCAGGAAAAAGGGCCCAAAGGTTTTTGAATCAGTCCCCTGCAAATAAGTTAATTTAATCTTAGCACGCAGGAACTTCATCCATTCTAATTCCGCCTGTCGACATTTCGACCTTTCGCCAATATCGTCGTTTTCCCAGGGGTATACTACTGGATCCTAATATCTTACAGACATTCAATGTCGTGGTCCCTTCAGTTACGTTACCTTAATGGTTATATATTACGGTAGCGTTCTTAGAAGACAGAAATATTAAATACCTATTTTCAATACAATGTTTAAATAAAAAACACTGCTGTCAATCATATGAATGAATTATGTTGCACACATGACTTTGCGCAAAGAGCATCACTAGAAATGTTTCACGTTTGAATAAAAACAGAGAGACATATCTTCTATCAGTAAGAGCTGTCATGATGATATACGTTTGGAAAAAAAAGAAACTAAAATAATAGGTACGCACACTTTAAAAAAAAAAAAAATGTTTTTAAGGAAATTCGTTTATACTGTTTATGTAGTACTAAATATATGCTTTAATATAAAATTTACATTTCTTATAATTAGGGTTCAGAATTGTCTACGTGCTTATATTTTTATTAAGTGTATGTAGTTTGATGGTTGTGAGAAATGATTTTTATATAAAATCATAAATTTAGGGATATTTTACAATGTTGTATGTAACAAAAAATTCGAAAATATCGTATATTAAAAAAAAAAAATATATTTAAGTACTCTTTTCATCGAACATATAGTAGATTATATTTGTTGATTCGAAATATTTCGATAAGTCACACGTGATCTACAATAAATAGTAATATATATAATATTTTTTTACAATTTAATATTTTATTATATCGTGTCCTTGTTTAATAGTTAAAATTGTATTGAATAAAATAAAAATTTGATCGTATGCATTCGTGAAATGCAAAATGTCAATAAAATAACATCTTGATTGTAACAGTATTCTAACTTTATTAAAACAAATAATTGTACATGATTCAATGGATTCATTTAATGTTAGGACTGGTATACCTATATTATATATATATGCAGGCTATATCAATAAAGATGCTGTAAAGTTACGGCAATACATTAATTGTTGACAGAAAATTAAATATGAAACTTCCTTTGAAACGGTATCATTAAAATATATAATTTATTATTACTAAGAAATATATATTTTACGTAATGAATAAATACGATTCTAACCTATAATAATTATTTACTCAAGGCTCACATCGATCAACGACTACACGTCATTATAATATAACAACATAAAATAAATTAAATATAATTTTTATTTTTATTGACAACAAATACTCGTTCATAATACATTTCAAGACTCAATAAATTTTAACTCTTTTGAAACTAATCAAATTTAGTTGATGAAATCTGAAATTAAAACTTAAAAAAATAATAATAATTAAATTAAAAATCCCTTATTCAATAGGTATTACAGATTAATAGTTTATTTATAATATTTTGTCGAACATTGATATAGGCTTTATTATTATATTATAATATATATTATATTATTGATTTAGTGTACATGGAATTCCGTTGAATGTAAAACATAGCATTATCTTTCTGTTGATACTATACGTAGGTATAACATTACAATAAAATACGGAATGGACATAATACTAGTAAGTAGGTGACTTTATGAGTATAATGCACTTACATATATTACACTTTATTATATGGGTACACAGTTACATGTATAATAATATGATTAACCGGTGTGTAATAATAAAATGACTTATGATATATTTTGTATTTTTTTTTTTTTACGTGACATTTAAAAAAAATAATAAATAGCAATATTAATATAAATATATTATTATTTATTATTATTAATAATATCTAAATAATGTAATATTGTCGTATGTGTTAGATGTATAATACACATCAAACGGTATTGCTACTATAATATTATCATACGCACAATAGCCGAAGGATTGTCGACAAAAGGAGTGTTGGTTACGCAGTGTTTTTTTATTTTTTTTTATTTAGAACATTTTTTTCCGCTTCTTCCATTCTCTAACCTATTGGTAAGTACATCATACTCGTATCATACATAAATAATATTATTATTTTTTCAACCTCAGTATACCTTTCCATACCGAGTACTTAACTCCGTATATTTCTGGTCTAATTTCATGGTTTCATGCAGACAACGCGCGTGTCACGCCTGCATATTATAACCATGGTAACACATCATCATATATAAATACGAGACACTAATACTACGAAATAATACCATAACATCGGTATATAACACACCTATACACTATTCCGGTGAAAGCAATTATATTACGATGAACAAGGGTATGAGTGACGGTGGTAATAGAATACGATGTCTACACAGTAGCAGCGAATTATTTGAACCAATAGATTTCGGTTTTATATAATACGTTTTATAGACGTGTTCTTCTCTCCCGACGCGGTCTTACAGATTTAACCATTGCGCGCCCATATGAATTCACAAACGCGCTCACAGCCATAGGCACAAATACATATATAAATCCCCTCTCAGGCCTTTCTTTATTTTATTTCATTTTCTTTTTCATCATTTAATGCGTATACCACCCACCCTCTTAAACAATGATCCTGGGTCCCAAAAGTCTCATGGCACAGATGTTACCTATATAGATTTAAAGCTCATGGATCCCCCCCCTCAAGTATAAGCTCAATATTTCATTATTTGTTTTTTTATCTAAAAATTCATATTAACTATGTTAGATTTAAATAGCATAATAATGCATTAGTTCAAAACACATAAATCTTTTCCCAGTTTTTTATTCTAATTTTTACTCGTTTAACAGCCCTCTTAAAAAAATTTCGTATTTTACCACCTTAACATTTATTACTTATTAGTGTACTACAAAAACAAAAATTACGACTTAACAACGTATCATCATTTTGTGCACAGTACTATACATATCGTATAATTCGAAAAAGGATTTATGATCATTAATCATATTTAATTAATATAGTATTAAACAAAAAACCATTTTAAGAGTTGTACATTTATTTATTATTATAATTTAAGGATAATTTCAAAAATATGAAATAAATATGTATAAATGTGTATTATTGTTTTATGCACTGAACAAAGTTTTGATACGCTTATGAACATTGAACATAATATTTTAAAATTCACTTATTAGATTTAAATAATTATAGTATAACATAATAACATGAATAAAATCAATAACATGAAATACGAGTATGTTTATTAAATTCGTCTAGAGATTATTCTTCAAATTTAATTTTTATTATTATTTTTTTTTTTACATTTTTTAATATTTTAATATGCTCATTATTTTAGAGACAATGCATTTCTTTTTTTTTTTTTAATTCTTAATTGGAAATATTAGATATTATCAGAATAATTTTGTGAATTATTTAAGAAATATTAAACTGGTATTTTAATGAACTAAAATTAAATGATTTAAAAACCCGAAATATAATATTTTGTTTATTTAGGTTAGATACCTAAAAGCTATGTTTGAAATTCAACTAAAAATATTATAATGATATTTAAATACTCATAATTTGGATTTGTTATATTAAATTTACACGAGTTACTTTGAATGCATATTTACTCTAAAAAAATACACATTGCGACTTGAATCTAGCATTCAGCTACGTTTGATTTTCAAAAGTTTACCTATATTAATTCACTGTGAATCTTCAAAGTTATGGAATTAAATTCCATCTTATGAGCAATGCTGATAAGTTGGAATACCCTTAGTTGTGTAAATATAGATTATTAATTAGTGCAGAGTTAAACTTTTGTACGAATTTCGATAACTGGTTATTTTGCTAAGCTCTAAGAAAACAACAATACAGAGAAACATTTATCTACTGACTGAATATAGTTATGAAGGATGACGATAATACAAGAATAATATTTTAACATATGCGTTACAATAATGGTATGTGATATTACACAATTACGATGTATATTTATATAAACAACATATGATTTTATTATTTCTGATTTGAATTTATCATATTATATTATTATAAAATAACGCAGCTTTCCTCATCAATATTACGACATAAATTATTTAAAGAGATAACACTCTTGTGGGGTTATAAATAAAAAAAAAAATAAATGTTGTGCTATTGCACTTTTAAAAATTCATATACTTACTAGTAAACTGTACAATAATATTTACCGGGGTAAAAAAAAATGTTGTAGTGGACCACACATCTCGTCCCCAAGCGACCGTTATCAAATTATCAATGCAAAGTTACTGGACAAATCCAGACAGTATTTATTTATTTATTTACGGGCTGGGAGCTCAATATAATTCACAAAAAAATATTCTTATATTTTAATATTTTAATATACACATACTGCACGTGCCATCCGATGTCCAAACTACAGCAACGATGTTGTGTTTGCACTTGATTAATTCGAGCAAAAAAATTCTATAGCACGTGATTCCTGTTTGCATAATCACTGAACAATATAAACCAAAACCAAACAGTTTTTTTTTTTTTTTTGTAGATTAACGGTTAGTCTAACCAGCAAATATAAATGACCGACGACGACACGTGTAATACCTAGCTACCTATATAATATCATTAAGCAGAAACTTACGTTTATTATTATAATACGCTATGTGTGTGTCTATCGTATGGATAATGGATATGACGTATATGGAATATGTTTGTATACTGTATGGACCAATTCAACGAATGTCGATATTTGGTGTTTCGCTGGTACATCTACATATTTTACATAATACGAATACATATTATACGTAACATATATACAGAATAGAAAAAAATGATAATTTCCCATATTATTATGATATAAATTTATTATGTATATAATTAGTTACTATAAATTAATTATGTATTAAGTATACTTCGTTCAATATAGTAGGTTGTTTTTCTTTTTAGTTTTAGAAGCTCGAAATTCATATTTTTTGATTATAACTGTTTACATTTTAATGATAAATAAAAAATACTAAGTAGGTTGGTACATAGTTTTAATCATAAAATAACAGAAGATTTTCCAAAATTTGCACCAACAAAACGTAACTATAAACTTTTAGATCGTGTTAGAATTTTATACCCAATTATTTGATATAGTGATAATTTTTTATTATGTATTATTAAAGTTACCTAATTATAATCAAAAACATACATTTTTTATGAATAATTATTCGAAAGTGAAGAAATATTAAAATGAAAAATGTGTATTTTCTTTTATCCCCTCTTATTGGTCTTATTACAAAGGTAAGACTGCCTCATATGACTTATTCAGAAAGCCGCCACTTATATGCGCACACAAAATATATATACAATATACATATTAATATATTTATGTATATATAATTTATACTTATATGTTTTTCAGTCCTTGTCAGACCAACCGAACATGCGAGGATTACATCCCGTCCAAACTAGATATTATCGGAACGAGAGAACTTCATGAGCCTATTTATTATTAATATATATATAATTTAAGAACGTTAAAGCTATTCCCTCTTTACTCGCGTAAGACGATGACGTTACGCAATGATGACGTTTAAATACATAAGCTAAAACTGTACGATTGGTATTTTTAACTACGTACAGTATAGGTATTAATTATCAAGAATATATTATTATAGGTATTATTACATAAATACATATTAGTTATAATTTATTACATGTGCATACACACGGACATCATATACATTATAATCGTAACTATATTATAAGAAATATTTAAATTGATGCAGCACTGCGGGGGTCCGCAGGAAGTAGAACTTCGTATTATTACAATATTACCTACATGACTATATTATGTATATAATAGTACGGGATTGACCGTCAGACGTTTTTAGAAGGTAGTTATCTTGACAAAAAAGCGAAAACTGTAAAATAATTACGATTTCAATATCACACGCTTGGGACTATTTATCATTACCTAATAATATGATGTTATTTAACAGCACCCAATCCATAAACAAAAATACCTCTCATAGACATACAACAACGCTATATTACATATAATAGTATTCTGAAGTGTCATGCATATACTGTACATTATAATATACCTAAGCGTATCGAATCACCACATCGAAAAGTAATCTAAGTAGTATATCTTCCCACGTATGAAACATATTCTCCGTCTCCGTAACAATAAAGAATGCTATATATAAATATATAGTATGCGTCCTAACAATCACCGATAAAATTATAATAAACAGAAAATTCTGGTCCAGCGGTTTTTGCATTTCTTAGTTTAAGTGTATTTTGATGGTGTAATACGCGTGACTATTATATTTTATAATATTAATGTAGTTCAGTTGAAAATATATATCGTACTAAATATATCTAGTTTTCTCGCTTAAGTTTTAGAACTGACAAACGATTTTTCAAAAACTTTTCACCCCTTTTTTCGTACGCGTCATGACTAAAATAGAAAACTTCAAACTCTAATCTATAAGTTCAATGTGGAAAGATCTATTTTATGGCGTTCGTACATAAAATTCGTTCTGACATAACGTTGCACAACAACTTTGTTGGTCATTTTTTATAAGTGTTGTAACATGTTTCAATAGAGTTTTATTTTATTTTTATTTTTATTTTTTACTTTAAGTTAAAACCAAAACAATATTTTCTGATGCGTTTTAGGAAAACTATGAAATATAAAAATTATAAACTCTGCTAATGTTTATATTAATATTGTTTGGTTTCTAAGATTTTCGTTGTATTATTGATGTCATAAATTCTTATAAAAGGTGTTCGGTGATTCCAAGTTTTTCAAAGTGACATGAGCAAGAACATAAATTGTAATTTTGTTCATAGTTACGATAAATTAATCAAATGAAAATATTTGTTCGCAAGGGCTGTAAATTCATCAATTAATTAAAAAATCAATATGTTTTATTGTCTGATCGGCCATATTGGTCATGATGTAAAAATGTTATAAATCACAATAATAACATATACACTTCATCCGATGAACATGACAAATGTAGCATACTTAATGAATACATATATTATTAAAACACTTTAGTATACTTTGTATACATACGCATTGTAATATAGTAGTGGTGGTGGGGTTGGATTTAATAAATCTCGGAGTTTATTGGATGCAAATTCAATGTTTAACATTAAAAAATATATATATATTATAATAATAACATAAAAAAAAAAAAAAAAACAATAAAGAGTTTATAAAAATGTCATGTGGTCGTAAAACATCGATAAAAATACACATAGTATTATGAGGGGAAGTTGACAAATTAATAGCATGTGTCGACAGTGCATCCGATAAAATCACTGAAACGAGGCAGTGAAAATCAGATGTTTACACGCTATCAAAATATGGATCTTGGCGTCAAACAATACAAAATTTATAGTACAAAACCTAACCTATGTGTTACAATGCGATTATTCATAGTCGGCGCATTTAACTTGCTTGTAAAATCTATTCTCGAGCAGCTTTTAGTTGGAAGATTCAAACACACACACACAAACACGTGCAGTATACTATACCTCTTAGTAACATATATATTTTAAAGCCTAGACAAACGAGTTAACATCAAGAGATTTTGGAAATATGACCAACTGACTAACTGTATTGTCTTGGGTTTGTTTATATTATATACTATGTGGTTTTTATCTCCACTGTCAAGGTAATTCAATAAGATATAGTGCACGGGAAAAGCGCCAGTACGATAGCGAGGTACCTACAGCGAATAGTGCGAAGCGTCATACGACACAAATACACAATATTATGGATATAGTATTATTATAATACATAATGTGCTAAAACCAAAACTAAAGCTTAATATTACATGGTTTAATTTACACACACTACCGAATTTATTTCCATAAACGAATAATATAACAACGTTTGAATGTGTGTGTGTATTTGTGATTATTTTAGTCGTTATCACTTATCAAAACGTTTAACTAATCGTGGTTTTCGAAAGCGATTCTATAATAAAGCGTAATACACTATGCCACGAATATTAACCTATAATTTAAATAATGTTGTGGGAGTACCTTACAGTCTATAAAGGTTCGGTAATTAATTTGGCCTGGTTTTTATGATATTATCATAGACAATTTGTGAGCGACTAGCCCTAAAATGTTGTTTGTGGAGATGGGGGTGTTGTATTTTTATTACAAAATTTTTCTAAAAAGAAGAAAAACTTTGGGGACTATAATTCTACATTATTGTTTAGTATTAGATACTAACATAACAACTATATTTTATTCTATAGTTTTATTCTTATTTTATTGTTATAGTGTTGATATTTATTATCATCTATAATTACATCTAACTTGTAAATAAATTCATATTTGTAGCCATTTACTATTTGTTAATTAAAAGTTGAAAGCAATAAAATACTATAATACGTAGATTTTAACAATTGTATATCAATAATGTAACATGTAACTGATTAATATACATATATTAAATTTAAATAAGGTGTGGAAGGTTTTGATAGGAACAACAACTGTATTGATATACAATATAATCATTAAAAAAATCATATATTATTGTATTTTTGGGTTTGTCAATTATCATCAAGGTTTAATGCAGATAAAGAAATTCAATCATCAATTTAAAAATTGTTGGTTTTTAGAGAAAAATTGAATGTTCACTGGAGAGTTAGGTTAGGTTAAAAAAAAAAATAGAAAATTTCTATCATATATTTTTCGAAATAACCAAGAAATTCCTACTAAACAAAAAAAGTACAAAAAAACGAGAATATTTAGGAATATATAAGTTTTAATAAAATTAATCTTGTATGTTTTTGTCCAAATAATTTCTTTTTCAATTAATGTCAATAAAAATATCTGTTCTAAATTAAGAATCTTGAAAATTTAATTGTATACAATTTTTTTTTTTAGACATTCGAACCAAATATAACAATCTTATTATTTTATTATAATTATAGGGACCTGGAATTTTTTTCCACTATATACGTTATAATATAATTTTCAATATACAATGCATTTTTAAAATCTTTTGATTTAAACTTGATGGTACGTTAAGTTTTATTTATATTATTTTACTAAACGTTGATATTTCATTTCCATTTTATTTTAGTTTATAGTACGGCTGTACGGGACAAACTCATTTATTAAGAGTTTAATATTAATATAAAGTTATATACTATTTAATATGTAATAATACACAAAAATGAAATGCTTAAGGAAACAAGTCTCAACTGTGGAGGGAAAAGAGGGGTCACTGGTCAGTATTAGCAATGTGCATAAGACGGATGGTCGGAAAGTTGCTATAGTTAGAGGAGGAGAATAGAATATGAAATAGAAACAATGATCATGTATAAAATTGTTTGTGTTAATAACTAAGAATTAAAAATACAACACTAAGTTTTCCATAAGTTTTCCTTTAAGTATCTATAGAGAAAACTTGAAGCATCAATATAGGAAAAATTTTAAGTGCATTTGAATTTTAAATTTTTACGAAATAGCGTAACGATAATGATTTATCCTCAAACGATTTTAATAATTTGTTATTATCCAAAAAGTATAAGTCGTAGATACTTATTGCAATTTTTACCAGTTATTTAGATTGGCGTTTTTTTTACGTGATTAAATTTTCGAAATATTTTGAATTTTTTTGAGCTATTTATAGACGACTGAGATTTTAAATTTTTCTGAAAAATTGTTTTTGAAGTCTCGATAAAATTTTTTTGGCCCTATCAAAATACTTGAAAATTTATTGCAAAGTTTCTCATAAGTTATTCTTATAGCGATTACAAAATTATAAGAATTAATAGGCACAATTTTTTTTTTATTAGCATTTTAAGTTCAAATATTGACAAAAATTTGTCAAATTCTTGAATATTTGCAAATTATTTTGTAGGTATAAATCATAAAATTGTTTGTATAAGTAGCTAAGAGTTGAAAATTTAATAAAAGGTTTTTCATAAATTTAGCTTACAATAATTACAAAAGAACTTAAATTTTGGTGTATTTAGGTCAATAAAACATAAACCACCTTTTTCACAAACCACTGGAACTTATATCCTATAGGCTGACAAATCATCTTCGTTCAGAATCGTTTTTCGTATACAATGATGACTATCATTGGATTCAAATTTAACACTCTTATAATATATAATAATGATCCACACGGCACCTAATGTACAGCAGAGCGGTACCCACTTGCCCGCTTTTTTTACTTTTAAATTTTATTATTATTCCATCTTATTCATAAAACAATTTTAATGTTTTTTAATTAAAAACTAATATCATTATTATTTGTACATCCTTTCAATCTGTCAAAACGATTTTTCCTCCATTTATTTTATGTCTGCAGTATAGTTCTGAGTTCATATCAATATTTTGGAAGCTTTTTTTTTATACATATAAAATGTACGAAAACAATAAAACCAGCGCATAATACCTACTCTGCAGGTATTCAATTATTTAAAGAACAATTTCACGGGTACGCCAGATACTCGCTACGAAGTAATGGTGGAGAATGTGAATAAAGTAACCAAGTTTATGTTCTCAATCGTTGGAATGAGATTTTTAGGGTGAAAAGCCTACGCACTCGTTGGCCTCGGGGACAGGTGAATTTATTGTTGGGCGGTGACGGCGCGCGGTGGCGATACGAGGAAAATTGCATTAATGGAAAAATGAAACTTTTATAAACATTTAGCTCAAGCACATGGGAGGGAAGATATGTTAGAACGCCGGAAGAAACTCGGGACATACTTCTTACCACTTAATATTCATCAAACCGTATATTATGAGTGTATATACGCGCATAATAATATGTATACTTCCATAGTGTATACGCCTTAACGTTGTGGGGCAATATGCAAAAACATCCAGTAGTTTGACAGAAATAAGGAGGAATAGCAAGAGTTATACATACACAACAGAAACATAAATTACAATTGCTGCCAAGAGCGTACCCCTAAAGCGGAAAAAAATTTATATATACTGCCAAAGTCAACTCGTCGGATGTAGCTAAGAGTGTTCCCAGGGGTCGTGGACGGTCGACTGTTTCCGGCCAGTGGCGTGGCAGTAATAAAATCCTTTCTATGATGTTTTTCGCCTTTCTAATAATAATATAGTCACGCCAGAAGACCATGGTGTGGTTTCGTACAAAACGATAAAATATAATATTATACAAAGCGTTTTTGCAATTCCGAACAACTTTTACATTTGAAATTGCGCTTCATACCCTGCAGAAACAATGTCGGAAAATGTCCACTACAAAATATCTGTGAGTGTATAAATAGAGACAAAAGGTTGTTTTTTTTTATTATTTAAATTAATAAAGCAAGTTGACTACTTTTAAATTTGACAAGTAGTAGTAAAATTTCTTAATACTGATGTCTCTTCATGATACTTTATCACTGGAAATTTTATAAATAGTAATATTATTGATTTTATGTATACTTGTTCTAAAAACTATTAGACATTGTTATTTTGATATAAAATGCTTTTATTTGTGTTTAAATAGAAATTATTTAAATATTTATATATATTAATTATCATGCAAAACAAAGTATTTTTGTATTAAAATATATTTTACAAAATAGCTTGAGTTAATAATTTAAAATTTTCTTTTAATATTTAATGTGATAATGTGTTTGATTAAAATATTATTTACTTATTAATTGGCTATTATATACATGATGAAATACAACCTGTTGTAGTTTATGGATTAGATTTTTTTTTTTTTAATTCTATAAAATATAACAGGTATTTTTTTCAGTTCAAAATTAAAAAATTAAAATAAATTAATTAAAAAAATTACTGTTGCAAACGCAGTGTATTTGCATTATAATTTAGCATAATATTATATGCCACTTTTAAACGTATTCTACATAAAAGTATACCTCGTTAGAATTGTACATACATTTTAAAAACTATAAGCATTTATAAACATTTAATAAAACATGAACTTGACAACAAAAATGTTCATTCCTTCTAATATCTCTCTTACATTTAATATAAAATTTAACATATAACAACACGATTTTGTATTGTGACTGTGATATTAAAAAATATGTTTAAATTACATAATTGGATTTATCATAATAAAACACGTTTGTGGAAATTTTTAGAATTGAAAAAAATAAAAACTAAGTACATTATACTATAATGTATTTCACTAACTATATATTTTTAACATAAAATAATATTGATTCGTTAATACAAGTTCATAATATGCACAATGCATTAATACGTGCCTAGTTTAAAATAGATTTCAATATTTTTAATTTTGTATAAATATATTTTCTTTTTGATTTTTTGCAGATCGAGATTAATTCTGATTTTATAATGATTTACTGATTATTAGCTAATTTTACTAACTAGCAGGTATAGCATAGTTATTAAAAATTTAAAAAAATTAACAACATTTAAAAGTGTGTTCCTGTAGCTATACTCATTATAAAAAGTTTTGAAAATTTCTATGTATATTGTTTTTTATATTTTTGAACATAAAAATTTTGGAAATTTTATTGAAGGGAAATAAAATATTTAGATAAGTTTAACTAGTATATAAGTAAAATTTAAAATAAACACGGATTAAAATTGTCAATATTTTTTAAATGTAATTTAAATACAATTAAGAGCTGTAAAGTTCACAGTGACGTCGTACAGAATAAAATTCTTATAAATTAATATTTTAGTGAATGATAATAATTATTTAGAAGACTTAATAATATTATGGTATTCGGAGAATACGTAATTTTGGAATATTTTTAATGTATTTATATTAATATAATGGAATTTTTGAAAAAAATAATGTGATAAATTATTCTGTTTAATACGTCATATTGGAATTTCAAGTATTTAGACTTGAAATTGATACAATTTTAAATAAACAGACTAACTAAATTTTCTACATTTTTGACATAATATTTGACAAATAAGATTAAATTTAATAAAATCGCCTGTATTTGCAGTTTAAAATGCAAAACAATAAAATGTAACTCAATTATTTTCTGTTATCCAATATAATTTTATGTAAATACTATATATTATTATTTTTATAAGTTATATTTTGTAAAAAATTCAATTTACAAAGTTAAATTTCTGAAACTAATATAAATTATTGTTATTATGAATTATGCCAAAATGTAAAATAAATTAAAACATTGTAGATTTAAATGTATAGATAACAAAAAGACGGTAAGAACGTAGGAGGAATGAATTAATTAAAATAATAATCAGCTATTATAAAATGTATATAAATTACAACAGTAAATATTGTGATATAATCAAAGTTTAGCCTATGTCCAAGATTGTATATGCATGTATATTCATTGTATATAATTATATTTGTTAAGTTTTTCAAAGGTATAAGGATGTGAAAAAACATTAACAAAAGACAATTTATTTTATCAATACTGTGTATGAACATTAATAATTATTACTTACTAAATGTTATTTAAACAGTATTCTCAAAATCTTAACTTCCAAATCATTAGTAAATACTTCAGACGTTATCTGAACGTTTTTTGGACATTCAGAGCATTACGTATGTTTGTCTGATGCACGTGAATAGGTGAATAAAAGCACAATAGAGTGTTGCAAAATGGTTTTTAATCTTGGTAATAAAATGTATTTATTTTTTGAGATTTCATCTAATAGAGAAAATAAATTAAGTAAGAATTACGAATTATATTTTTTACGGTTTCAAACATCAATAAACTACTAATTTTGAAAATTGTACTATTACAGAAATAATTGTATTTTAGAGACAGTCATTTTCGGGTCATTATTAAAATAACATTTTGAAAGATTTTAGGACATTTTTCACTCATTTTGCTAAATTTTCAATTAAAGTAATTTATTAAGACGACCACAATTATAAACATTTGTAAAAAGCAAATATTAAAAAAAAAAAAAAGTATACTGTTTTATATCACGTACCTACATAAATAGCATTATTAATAGATTATTATTATTATAGAACAAAATTTCGAAATGTAAAATTAGCCACTTATCAAACAAAATTAATATATTATAATCTTCATAATAAATATTAAACTAAAACATTATGTGTGTGAAAAAAATAAACCGTAATATTGTCGGTATTCATAAACGCAATGGAATCAAACATACATCACATCCGTGATATTTTTTAAGAACTTTCTGCAGCGGTGTTGTCACATTATGCTTAGTGCTTACAAACGAGATATTCTTATATTTCTCGGTGAAATATTTGTGTTTATTTGAATCACATTTTGTTTTACGAAAAAGTCACCCTTAATATTTTTACACTTTGAAAAAAAAAATGTGATGTCGGAAAAACCACACTTGAAAAGAAAGTAACAGAATAAAAGTTAGAACTTAAATCGTTTGTTCTTAAAAAATGTAATATAAGATTACTTTTCGTGTATATTACACAAAATTATATGAAATTTTATTTTTTTTTATATTTTAATAGCTTATACAAGCGAAGTATGTTACTTATTTGTAAAAATATCGTTTACGAAAACCATAAGCACACACCAACACTGTATAAAATCAGATTTCGTCTATTATCTGCATCGAATTATAGCAATATCAACCACATTAAACGTTTAGTAGTTGCAGATTTACGAGAAATGTAAATATAATGACGCTATTTTTATATTATTATTTATTACACATTTATAAGTGGCGCTTCTATTTCATAAATATTGCACTCTTACATATTTATTATATTATATTATAATATCATATCCATTAAGGCGTTAATAATGAGTTTTTAATTTTAAGATTATAATTCTTCACTGTGTAATGGCGAGATGTAACTTAACCTGGTTGAGTTCTCTAAGGTTTCAAATAGATATTTATGCGGAACGGCATAGCGTTAAATACCGAAACCGGTACCACGCTATTTATTATGTTTGTTCGTTAAAAAATAAATAAAATAATAACGTGAATTCACTAATAGTGTACTATACTATACTTACACTGTATAGTGTAATAGATTAAGTGTAGATTGTGCTGTTTAAAAACAAAAATTATTGGCGTAGAAAAATTAGCTGATAATTGTTGTTATTATTTGCACGAACAGCTGGCCTTACACCGAAAATCCGACTTGACAACCTCTTATGGTCCTAAGTAAGTACGGTTAAGTAATACTTTTTAAAATGAACAGTGTGTACATCTAAATTATTTTAAAACGAATAGACCTATTGCGTAAGAACTAAAAAGAAACAAGCGTGTCGTTCACGGTTCACTCATTCGCGGTCCATAGGTACCTCCAGCAATCAGCGTTGCATAGTAAGGTTATCGTGTACACTAACAGCCACTTTTGGCGGCGATTTGATAATCATCATAATTTGATATTAAAGGTCAGTAACTTATGCCGATTACTTCCGACTTATACCCACTGATAAAAACATACAATTATTAAAATAATAAAATATAATATTTGGTTGTTGTTTTATTCTGCAGTAACTGTGTCAATTAAACATTATGCACGCTGATTTCGTTTATATTCAATTTTATATTTGGATAAACTACCTGATAATATTTTTGATAATTAAAATACATGAAAAATGTATTACATTTAATTTGTTTAATTATCGATAGGTAATAATATAAAAAGATTCTATCATCGTAAATTATTAATTTTAAAAATAATTACAGAAGGATTTTAATTTTTAGATATTGTTTGTGATACTACACTCATCACAGTTCATTAAAATTATTGTATTAAACTTATAAACGTATATGTAGCACACGTACAAAGTTTTACTACACTCTACATATAAGTACATAAATTTAAAACCTAAAATTATAGTGGCCAAACGTGTGACGGTGTGAGATAAAACGCCCATAACAGTACCTACAGCAATACTGTTCCTCGAATTATTTGACTACTTTTAATATTGAAAGAAATTTAAATTTATTTAAAAATGACGATAAACTTGAAATATATAAAATAGCATTTTTCATTAAAATAAAATATTCATTTATTGGTTTAAATAAAGTGTATCAGGTACACTGTACCTAGTGTACCTGTATTAATTATAAATACCTATAAAGAGTACGCCACATCACCATAACGTATTGTCTCTGAACTTACGAACATGCTACATAGTAAATGAATGCTTGTTCAGCAGTTCTAAATTTGTACAATAAAGTTAAATATTAGAGTGAATTAACCTATTAACTTTTTATTAAACGTAAGAACATTATTAATGTTTTCGCATAGGTTTCTTACGATATTTTAATGTTTAAACGAGTTATGAGAATTTTTATTTTGTAATATTGTATACTCTCTTATTTTAAAAACTAACATACCATAAAAAAACAACGACAGCGCATAGACAATATTAATACTTTTAAGTTGAATAAAAGGTCAATTTTCTCCATTATTAAAGGTCAATAATATTATATTAAGAATTGGTGAATAATATTAATTATAATTATAACCTAGTAAAACGACGTAAAAATAATTAGTGACAATAATAACTATACATATATATAGTATTTTCCCCATACAAAATGCTTGCTTATTCTACTGATTCTTTATACCTAATATAAAAATAATATAGGTACTTAACCGATATAAATCTTAATTTTACGAATCACTCGATGCATAATCCTGGATTAATTATTAATCCATGTCGCGTTTTCCTCCTGGCCGTATGATATGAACGCTTTTTTATAATATATTTCGTTGCACTAGTGCACTACAATACTACATATACTTAAATATAATAATAATAACGTATAATAATATTTTTAACACACAAGTACTTAACAGTGATTCAAAAGTATCGCTAGATAGTAGATTAAAAATATTTGTAAAGTGGAGGATAGACAGATGGACAAGGAAAAAATACACAACGAGGATGGCGAAAACTGACCAGTGTTTATTCATCAATTACACCGATTTTATTAGACTATACTTAAAACATATATATATATATATGTTTCACTCCAATGGATTAATCACAATCTAATAAGGTATATATCGAATTCACCAGAAAAATATTATAACGAACATGTTTTCTATAATATTTTTAGATATTTTATTTTAATTAAATACATAAAAAAAATACAAATGTTCACTTGTACAATTTTTAAATTGTTATTAACCATAATCTGTTAAAGTTATAACTTATGACGTAGATATGTGTTGACGTTAAAGTTTATAGGAAAAATCGTAAAATAATTTGTCGAGAATTATATCTTAATAAGACTCGAATACAATTAAAAATATAGAATAAATTATTGTGAGAAAAAAAATGAATATAAAATATAAAATGAATATTAAAGTTTATTTATATGTAATAAACTTTTGATTTTTGGCGAGATGGACGTTATCAATAGTGTACCGAACATAATCATACAATGGGCGTCGATCGTATTAGTTTATAGCATACCACTGTTTCTTTCCTATAACAATTGAGTGCTTTTAATTTAATAGTACTTTGCTGTTTTATGCACAGATGTATGACGTATTGAAAAAGCTTTTACCTAAACCTAGTTGTGCCAAATCCAGTAGGGTCTTTAATCTACGCGGTCTAACCACGATAAACATGGCTAAGGCAATCACTGGACATAATTATCATTTATAAAAACTTTACTATTGACTACTCAAGAAGAGACCATCTCAACAATTTTATACGTGATATCGATAATAAGCGTTTACTAGACATCTTTAACAAGTGAGCATAATAATATTATCCTGTTGTGCAATAACAAAACAAATCTTAATCACACCTAGTCACATGAACCTCGCGTCACCTAAGGATTATGTACCGGGAAAATCGTCAAGATAGAGTGCACAAAATCACCTTTACTTTTCATAGTTTCCTTGTAGAAATAACCCATTGTGCTTCTGTAATTCATAAATTAAAATTTATTGTATTTACATTTTATATAGGTTCTAAATAATTAGAATACGGTAAATCACGCACCGCTTTGTATGATGTGATTTATAATAATTATACTAAAGCATATAAATATTATGTAATATCATCGGATTAATTTTGCTGACAAGTATTTTTTTGTTTAATGTACCTACCTGTAATATGGAAGTGATGTGTCCGGTGTTCATTGTGAATGCATCACTTGGTTCGCGAACGTCATTGTCGGTACCTATTCCGATCAAAAATAAAGGATGTTTGGGTATGATGTTTGCTAATATGTCCATCACACAGACAGGCACCCTAAATAACCCACAATACGGCAAAAAATTTGATGATTCATCAAAAAATTAATAGAACAAATATTTGCATTTATTAAATTAATACGTGTACAAGTACCTACAAACTACTAACCGGCTACCAAATCGCCAAAAATATACATGCATATGCTATGTATTTAAAATATACTAATAATTATTGTAAGCTAATTATAAAATATAAAATACGATTCAGAGCCATGAATCATATTGTCCAATTAAAAATGTTCAAAATATTATATTCGACCAAGCAATAGGATTATACGATACATTATAATTTATGTGCTTATATACGAATTCTATTATACCTAACAGATGATATGTTCCATAATATTACTCATATTATTTGATCTAAATTTTAAATGGATTTCTAAAATTTGTATAAATACTACAGTACACGGAATATAGCATAACTATAATATACGAGTACTATTTTCAAATGGGTGATGAACTGCTGGATCAATAAATACAAAATTACATAAGATAAATTATTTAATTTTCATGCGTATTAGCATCGTAGATAACAATTATGATATCTCACATTTTCTTATTTAATATTAAACAATAAATATAAAAATATAAGAGATACATTATAAATGTAAGTATAAAATAGAAAGTACGGTATCGGCTTAAATTTGCAATAGTATAGGGCAATATTATAGTAGCAGCGTTTATATACAATAAATGAATAAACATATTAATATTATAGAAAACATTTCACAAATGCATAGTATGCAAAACATATCTAAAAGTATATTCAATAATAAATTATAACACATTTATAAGACATCCATTATTGTAACGTTAACAAAACATAAAAATTTCGTATTTTTCATAAATCTGGATTATATCAATACTCTACTGAGGTTATAGATCCCGAGTGAAATTTTTATTTCCCCGTGGCATCGTACCACAGGGCACAGTGTTGCCTTCTGTACAAAAACAAGCACAAACAGTTTATATAATAATAATTGTAGCCAGTTAATAATTAAATTTGTGAGCAGTGTCGTAATATAATTATCACTTTTGGAGATTTTCAACGGACGATTTGCGAGTAAAACAAATTACAGTTTTCGTTATTATCCGCACTATTGTGTAAATATTTTAATCGGGCGTAATGTTATTGTTAACCCGTTTAATGTATTATTAAATTAATATTGTTCATCATAATAAGGGCACATTCGTTCGGTTATAAAATGAAAAAACGTTTAACGAGAGAAAGAATGGATAAAAAATACACCAAAAACCATTTTCGACAATATAGTAGTTAACCTACCCCTCTGTTCGGTGTACTCAACTATATAGGTATGATTATGTAATATACCCCTATTTGCCGAGCCGTGTCGAAAATAATAGTAGTTGGCTTTCGCATTCGATGGCGCCCCGCCAAATTCCAATCGTGTCGGTCGCTGTTGTGTATGGACGTGTACTACTACTACTCCAGCGAGCACCACCAATACCAACCACCAATATTATTATAGCACAGAGACGATCACTTGCCCGCGGTCGTCGGTTATTATCAAAACTGAAAACCACGACCGTGCTTCTATTATATTATAATAGCCTAACCTACTAGTAAAATATGTATTATTATTACCTAAGCCTTACCATTTCAGTAATATTGTAAATTGAAATAATTATTGTAAATCCAGAAAACAGTGTAATATCATGTTTAAATGTTTCCATTTCCTCGCTTTGACGCGGACACTATCTGCAATGACCTTTACGATACACCACAATATTCAATAACCATTTTAAATGACGACCATCTGCATATTATCTGTTCGAATATATTTTGTATACTACCATATTGTAAGATTGTAATTTTTATTTAACAGGTAATTGTAATTTATTACTTTTATTATAATATTTTTAAATATTACGAACATTTTTTTTTTTTTTTTATCGAACATACCAACAATTAAATATATTATGTTAAATAATTATAAACACTTTCAAAATAAATAACTTGAAACTAATAAGATGAAAAATAATTACTCTTTCATAAAATATATTTAATTAATTAATTATTATTGTATAAGAAAAAGAGATTATATTATAATATACAAATGTCGATTATTTCTCGATATTTTTACTCTTTTAATTAAATATTTATATACAAATGGCCAATGTATTTGAAAGAAAAACATAAAGTCGGCTATAATGGGAAATTATTTTTATTTACATATTATATATTAATTGTAGGAATATTCTTTATAGTTCAATATTTACTCTTTTAATTAAAATAGACCGTCTTGATGAATACAATTTATGGGTTTTAATCGTGACATTTAATTAATATCCTCAGAATTCTTTCATGTACTGTTTGTATTTTACTAAAATTTAAATGAAATATTACGCTTCAGAAATTGTAATATAATATTTTCAACAATTAAATAACTCCACAAGTTTCTGTAAATGTTTCTTTTTTCCTTTTTTAATTTTCAAAACAATTTTATAATCAACGGTAAATACTTAATAGTGATATTGAATTTTTCATTGTAATCTTACTTCCATTAGCACAATAATATACCAAGTTTTGTGTATCTATAAATTATACTTGCAATGTTTTACCGGTACCCGACGCAAATTCGTCTGTAATGTGGTTTTAAAAAAAATGTATATAAATAATAAATATATACAAATTCTCAGGAGTCAAGATAGTCTAAGACTCGTTGACTACAGCTTGCTATGCACAATAACGAAATTCACGAAATCCGCTTCCACCCTATTTGAGACGAAACGAACCGCCAATGCCGGAGGGCGACTCTACGCAGTAAAATTTACATTCGTCGAAATCGAATCGCACTTAATATTTTTTTCTTTCGTTTTTCTTAACAAACAAAATATACAATAATAGAAATGAATAATTTTTACTATAAATAATATTATAACACACTCGGTGGCACGAGTTCTCTCTTACAAACCCAGTCTCTCTCTGCCTAATACTTTGGCCGGTACCTACCTATAAACCGTATAATAATATTATAATGTGCACACGGCGACCGCGGTGCGTGCGTTCCACTCGTTTAAGCACGTTACGTATGGCACGACGTAAAATACTGCATTATATGCGCCACGACAATAAAATAATATGAAGTATTATGACAAACGATAAAACATGCGGCGATCGCTCGCACTGATAAGCACTGGGAGAAATGAAATAAAAAAAATTAAAAAACCGGGTATTTGTTCTACGTATTTTGATTTTGTCGTATTATTATTATCGAGGGGACTCTCGCGAGTCGCGGCCGTGTGCGTGTCTCGTACACAATAATATTATAGGTACGACGTGCGGTGTGCGTGCGCGTGTGTGTTCGTGCAGCTGTTTGTGGGGGGTTGCAAAATGATGACGGCGGCGGTGGCTGCGGCGGTGGCTGCGGCGGCGGTAGCGGCGACAGGACGACGTGGAGGTTGGAAGGACAAAAAAAAAAACAGGAGAAAAAGGGAAAACGTTTCCTGGTGGTTCGAGTCGATGGTCGCGCCACTGTCGAGCCCGGTCGTCGGTCTCCGCGGGGAATAAAACGGCGTCGTTGGCGCGCGCTAGTGTAGTGCGCGCGGGCACCACACCGGCCCGGCGGCAGTCGTAAACGAGCATGTACCGTCCGACACGATCAGTCCGCGTTCGCGCACCGCATCGAACAGTTCGTCGTCGCGCCATGTACACGGCGTTCTCGATACTGCTATCGTCGCAGCAGTCGTCGTCGTCGAAACCGAAATTTAATAATAGCATAAAAAACATTTCCGCCGCCGGATCGCCACTACTCTGACACGAATGTAAAACCGATAACGAAAATTATAATACATCGCTTTTGTCGTGATAGTTTTTTTTTTCTGCGCGATTTATTTATCAGTACCCTCGCTCTTTGCTGTTAAGTGTTAATTATTATTCTTATTATTTTTTTTTTTTTACTATTACCTCCCGTTGTGTTGACATGGTCGCCGGCCCCGTAC
Source organism: Aphis craccivora (assembly GCA_009835225.1). Lineage (NCBI taxonomy): Eukaryota > Metazoa > Arthropoda > Insecta > Hemiptera > Aphididae > Aphis > Aphis craccivora. The sequence goes on along the minus strand of VUJU01000083.1, from coordinate 154,757 downwards.
AGGCCGTTTTCTAGCCTATGCATTCGGTCGACGAGTGACCACCACTGCCGCCCCGTCGACACCGCGAGTATGTGCGTGTTTTTTGCTATTCTCATAATCATACCGTTGTTGCACTCGGTGTGCGGACAATACCACCACAGCAACACGTCGTCTGGTCCGCAGTTCAACTATGATGCGCCAGACGACTGCGCGTGGAAGGTTCGGGACGGTCATGGTGACGAGGTGCTGCTGGCTTGCACGCTTCGAACCATCAATAGCGAGATAGACACCACAAATTTCTCGGCCATCCCGTCCGAGCACACCGTCTCGTTGCTCATATCGTGTGACCCCACAGTCACTGCCCTCAGCTCGATGGAGAATCAAAGTTTCGCTCACCTCGTGCGGCTCCGTGAGCTTGAGCTGGACGCGTGCAAGCTGGCCCGATGGCCGGCAGCTACGCTCGCGGGTCTTACGGACCTTCGAAACCTGACCGTCAGGACGGGCATGTCTGATTGGCCAAACGCCGGTATGACCGTCGAAATAGCGACCGGGAGTTTCGCGCATGCTAGCCGCTTGGAACGGTTGGATTTGAGCACCAACAACATGGCCGCGCTGCCCGAGAACGCGTTCTGTCATCTACCCAACCTGGTACTCCTAAACCTAAGCAGGAACCGCATACAGGACGTCGCTGACTTGGGCTTTGGGGAACGAGCGCCACCACCTCCACCTCAGCCGCTTATCAGCGGTCGTGATGAAATGTACGATGCGAACACGTACCTGAGGAAAACCGCGTCCACACAGTGTCCACTGGACATCCAGTCCGTTGACGTATCGTGGAATCGCATTACTGTAATACCGTCAAATGGTTTCAGCTCATTACGGCGGCTTACTGAGCTACGACTTACTGGTAACGAGATATCGGTAGTCAACGATAGGCCACTTGGCGGGCTTACCGGTCTGGAAATTCTCGACATATCATGCAACAATATCGTCTCGTTGCCTGTCGACATGTTCAAAGACGTAGCCGATAGTATTAAGCAAATTCACCTGCAAGATAACTCAATCGGCACTTTATCTCCAGGTCTATTTGTCAACCTGTATCAGTTGACTTCGTTGGATCTATCATCTAATCAGCTCACGAGTACTTGGATAGACGCCAGCACATTTACGGGACTTATTAGACTAGTTGCGTTGAACTTGTCTAATAACAAAATATCCAAACTTGACCCAACGATATTCCACGATCTGTACACGTTACAGATATTAAATTTGGGCGGTAATCTAATCGATTCGATACCAAACGACGCGTTCATACCCCTTCGAAACCTCGACACGTTAGTTTTGTCTAACAATAAAATTGTTGATGTCAGTCCATTGGCTCTGAATGGCCTCTACGCTCTAACTTTACTCTCGTTGGATGGCAATAAACTAACAGACGTACACGAGGACTGCTTTAAAAATTGTACCACATTACGAGAACTAAACCTCAGCGGGAACATTTTAAAGACTATTCCATCGGCTTTGAGAGAAATGAGAATGCTAAAAAATGTAGACCTGGGAGAGAATAAAATCGATTTCATAGACCCGGATTCTTTTTATGGTATGTCAAACTTAAATGGTCTGAGACTGATGGGAAACCGACTACGCAATTTAACATCTAACCTATTTGACAATCTTATTTCACTACAAATATTGAGCGTTGCACACAATCATATTGACTATGTAGCCCCAGACGCATTCCAAAACATTTCAAACATAGAAGCGATTAGGTTGGACGGCAACCGTCTATCTTCAATAGAATACATAGTTCGCAATGTGTCAAGTCTGAGGTGGTTAAACGTATCTGATAACGTCCTAAATGATTTCGATTACGGTATGTTACCAGAACGGCTTGAATGGCTGGCCATGCATAAAAACTATTTGACCGAGTTATCCAACAAAAATGGTGTCACTATAAAAATCCGTCAGCTGGACGTGAGGTACAACTACCTGACGTACATCAGCCCTGCATCAATACCTGACAGTGTAGAGATACTACTAATGAATGACAACCAGATTATGACTGTGGAAACAGGGACGTTCTTAAAAAAGACCAACATCACCCGGGCCGATATGTACGCAAATCAGATTGGCCAGTTGGATATAAACGCACTGCGCCTTGCACCCGTCCCCTTGGACAAATCATTACCTGAATTTTACATAAGTGGCAATCCATTCCAGTGTGATTGCAAAATGGAATGGCTGCAACGTATCAATTTGTTGTCTGGGCTGCGCCAATATCCGATGGTGATGGATATATCGTCAATTTATTGCAAGCTGCTGTATAATCGGGAGAATAAGTACGTGCCATTGTCTGAAATCAACCAAGCGCAATTCGTGTGCACATATAAGACTCACTGTTTCACAGTGTGCCAGTGCTGTGAGTTTGACGCGTGTGACTGTGAGATGACATGCCCAGCAAACTGCACGTGCTATCACGACCAGCCGTGGTCGTCCAATATCGTTGATTGTTACTCATCCAACTACACTCAGCTTCCTGCAAAAATACCTATGGACGCCACTGAGGTATATCTAGATGGAAATTTGTTCACGCACCTATCCAGCCATGCCTTGTTGGGCCGCAAAAACCTACGTATATTGTTCGCCAACAACTCAGGCATTCAGTCTGTGCGCAACGACACATTTACGGGGCTTAAGCGGCTGGCCGTATTGCACCTGGAGGACAATAAGATCGAGAGGTTCGACGGATCCGAATTCAACACCGTTGAAAACCTCCGAGAACTGTACCTGCAGCACAATGCTATTAGCTATATCAACAACATGACGTTCGAACCGTTAAAGAGTCTGCAAGTACTGAGGCTTGATCACAACAAGCTGTACGACTACGACTCCTGGATATTGTCAACCAATTTACGTCTGAACAAGCTATACCTTTCAAACAACCCGTGGTCGTGTGACTGCGAATTTGTCCAGTCATTTCGAAGGTACATCATGCTAACCGGTGACAGGGTTGTGGATTCGTCTGCCATCACGTGCCATTCTGACGGCAACAGGGATGTAAGTATTCGGGACCAAAATGCCACTGAATGTAGTTCGTTTTTTGGTTCCATCGTAGAAAACCGTATCGTCAGAGACGTGTTACCTACGGTATTAACGGCTGTGTGTATAATTTTAGCTCTGGTGCTAATCTTGTACCTTGTAGTCGTGTACAGAGAAGAGTGTCGCGCTTGGGTGTACTATAAATGCGGATTCAGGATATGTCATAAAACCGTACCATTTGAAGATGACAGGATGTTCGATGCGTACGTCACGTACAGCCTGAAAGATGACGGTTTCGTTGCTCAGATGCTAGCTCCCGGGCTAGAACAGGGCAATCCTAGGTACAGGGTAGGCCTACACTATCGGGATTTTAATGTCAGTTCATTTGTCGCCGATACTATTGTGGAAGCTATCGAGTCATCAAAAAGAACGATTCTAGTCGTTTCTAAAAATTTTGTGGAATCTGAATGGTGTCGATTTGAGTTCAAATCAGCATTGCATGAGGGTCTTAAGGATAAAAAGGGACGACTCATTGTCGTCGCCCTTGGCGAAATTCAGCCAAAGGACGTTGATCCAGAACTTAGAGTTTACATGAAAAATGCCATCCAAGTGAACTGGGGCGATCGAATGTTTTGGGAAAAATTAAAGTTCGCCATGCCAGATGTCAGCAAGTGCCAAAGTTTAATGTCCCGGTCCAGAAACGGTGTAAACATCTATGCAACGCCATTGAGGACGTCCTACTCATTTGCTAGCCAGCCACCTAGGACTGCTTCAGTACAGTCTAGCAAGTATTATTTGTCACCAGCGTATGTGGATTCTTCACAGCATCTTTGGGCGTGATTTTCCAAAAGGTAATATTTCAAAATTATAAATTGTTTTGAGTAATTTTAATTTTTTCGTGTGAAGTGTGTACGTATATGTATATATTATACAGTATACACATATATTTCTATAGTTTAAGTATAAACCATATAAAAAACTGGTTTTTAATTTGCGTAAATCGTATTTTGATTCTGATTAATAGAAATATAACAAAAATATTTCTATGGGTTGTACAATTGTATGCATTTCTGTGTGTATTATATTTGATATATATATATTTATATAATATGATACACAATAATAAATTTGAAAACATTTTGTAAAATTATCTAAGGCTAAGTATTTTCAACAATCGTACTTGAACAATTTAAAACCTAAGTGTTCACTCTTTGGTATAGTGTATCTAGTCAAATTTATTTTAGAATTGAATAGGTAATTATAATAGATTAGTAAATTTAATTCAAATGATAGATTATTACATAAAAATAAGACATAATAATTCTGAATGAAGACGGTCCTTCAACTAATATATTTTAATATTTATAATAATATGTACTATTGTTTATTTTTATATTGGTTACACGACTGGTTTAACTAATTTAAATATTTAATATTATTTCATATAATATTACTAGTTGTTAATTTGTTATTAAATTCTAATTCAATATCGCCGTATTGTTGAACGGTGTGACACGTTAATTATATAAATAACTAAATAATTATCTAACTAAATATCTTTAAAATATAACTATGTGTCTATATATAGTAAATGTATAAAACATATAATTTCTAAAAGTATCTAGTACTTATAAAAATCAAATAATGTTTTTTTTTCTATACAAAAATAAGTATTTATGGCTTATATAATAAACAATCACTTTAAATCGCTTGAACGAAAGTATTTTTTATTCTATGATTTATATGGATTTTTTTTTTCATTATATTCACTTATTGTTATTTTTGTGAATAAATTATGTATTAAAAACAATATTAAGTTCAAAATACTTTATAATCAATCATGCAGAATTTAAAATATAATCTACGTGTATAAGAAAAAATTAAATTTTGGACATTTTGAATTTTTATAACAAAAATAAACTATTACCAATTTTTGATTCAAAAAATAAAAAATTTCAATTAGCCATAAATAATTTAAAATAAGTAAATAATTTGAAAATTTTATTGTGATCAGGAAATAAAAAATATTAAGTAATAGGTACAAGAATTTTTCCATAAATTCATTATTTTTTCAATCAAAAAATTAACTAATTGTCGGAGAAAAATGGTTATTTTACTCGTAAATACCCAATTTAATCTTAATTTAATACTCAAACCGTCGATACGATAAATTTTGTTTAACAATTTCAATCATAAAAAGCGTATGAAGAACTTAGTTTTAAAATTACAAGGTATTATAACTAATCATTTTATAAATTTTTCGTTTTTGACGAAATTTTTTAACTTCCTACTGATTAATTTACTTTGTTATTTAATTTCAGTAAGATCAATTTATGAGAAACATTAAATTAACATTACAATTTCCGTTATTTTTACCAAGTAGAAAAAAATAAAATATGTTGTATTTTTATAAAAATATCGAAAATATCCAAAATGTTTGGATAATATACCAAATAGTAAATAAAATTTAAATATTTGATAATAATTTCAAGTATCTACGGATATTTGTTTTCAAATTAGAACGATATACCAAAATCAGTATTGTTAAAAAATAGTTTTACGTATTACAGTTTTTTTCATTTTATTTTTTTCTTTGTTCCTCGTTTATTGAGAAATATACTGGGATATTCTTACATTTGACATATCTTAAATTACCGACACAATAAAAATTGTTAGTATTTGTTACTAACAATCACATATAAAAGTGAAGATCGAAACATTTTTTACTATAAAAAATGTCTAAAGACCAATATATATATTATTATATATATTATAATATATAATGTATATACTCATCAGAATATAAAATATGGGATTATCGCCTCAAGAACAATCCCGAGTGGTCAAGTTTGGTACCTGACAGTAATCAAGTTTCGTCAAAATGATTCTCATTAAGTATCTCATGTTCTTCGTTAAAGACGGAGATCTAACGTAAATTATACGTGTACAAAAGATAGTTGACAGAATAGATTATCATTATTACAGGGTATAATAATTTTAATACTATTTGTACATAAACCCAAAATTGTTTTTCATAATATTATGTTCATACCTGATTAAATCTTATTTATATATTTATAAAAGTTATTTTTTCAATGGCATATCAGAAATAATTTAATAATAATATATACAAAATACTCCAGGCGTTATGTTTGTATTCATTAAAATAAGTCGGTGTTTTTATTCTGTCACATCAACCACTTGCATGTAAGCATTTTTATGTTAAAATGTAGAGTTCGAAAGAATGAGAATAAAATATAACTAATTACCGTACACACTTCAATTATGCGAAAGTACGTCATGGTGAAAAAAAAAGAAGTATAATAAACGAATTGACGTTAAATTATAGTCATCAATTTCAAGTATATGTCTATTATTCGCTCATGTTAACGTTTAAACAGTTGTAGTAATAATATAGGGTAAAACACATGCGAAGAAATTTATTAAATTAGTGACTGTGCTGCTTGAAAATGCCTTTATATGAAGATCCTTTTAAAAAAAGTTATAATTTTCGTTAATTTGCATTTACTATTCCAAAAAGACCCTTTGCTATTTGACACCCTCCAGCGAAACGTTTATCTACCTTTGTGAGGAAAAAACCCTTTGTATAATTTTTTTTTTCATTAGGTACACTTTGTATGTATACTTTATGTGTGAATAGATGTTAACTTCAACTGTTTGGGCCTCTTGACATCGTCATTTGTTTGCTTTTTTTTTTTAGTCACCAAAAAGACGTTAAAATGCAATTTTACAATGTTTAAATCGGGTTTCCTGAGAAATAATAATAAAAAAATAATAATAAATACGGACTCTTTTATTATCTATATAGACGTTTACAAAGTATTTTTTAATTTGAAACTTGTAAACCAGTTGTAAAGTTTAATAATAACTATGCATTTAAAATACAAGAATAGCGTCTTGTTCGGCAGAATAACTAGTTTATTTTTCGCCTCGGGAGACTATTTAAAATAAAAAACTGTAAAATACAAAATGCCACAAATCCCATTATTTCTGTTCATTTTTTCTACATCATTAAATTTATAAACTGCAATGTCGGTCCCATTTCTTCTTTTGTTTACGAAGATTTCATTAGCTCGTGTTTGAAGCGTGTAAGTCCTTGCAAAATATCATTTTTCGTTTTTTCCCTTTTGAACGGTGTTTATATACACTACTCTCGTTATTGTTATGTGTTTTTTTACCTCCAAAATTAAAATGTACCCTCAGTTTTGGCATCTTTTCGCCCTAATACGTAACATCTGCTCGACGATGCCTCCCATCTGCCTCTCCATTTACTCGTATTCGCCCCACACCAGGGTATATGTATATGTGTGTATGTGTGTATGTGTATGTGTTTGCATGTGTATAGAGAAACCCAATCTCGACACCTTAGCCCATTCGGTAATTAACCCTCTGCCATAACTGAGCAAAGGGAGACTCGCAGTTGTGCGTTACACAAAATAGTTTGAGCAAACTGAACGTTAATTTTGAACATCGAAGCAACTTCACCACTACCCACATTACGGTGTCGACTAACATAATATTTTCAGTAGGTACCCAGTGGAAAATATCAACGTTATTATTATGAAATATACTATTCGTTAAAATATTTGTATTAGTTTGCAAAAAATATAGTAGAAATACAAATAATAATTCGTGACCATTTAATGAATCATATAAACTATAGGTAGTACTTAATCGAAAATAATATAAACAACGTGATAATATAACATGTACCTATTTAATATTTATTTATATAACTACTCTACGTTTTAATTACATTTAAAATAGTTTATTATTTACATAACCTTTATTACAAGTTAAAGCTTATTTAATAATCGTATATAGGTTATGATTGAACCTTAAAGCCTAAATAAATATATGCCACATATTTTTAACAAGATTATCATTTAGTTTTGCAATTTCTAATGAAACTTTTTATTATATAATATTAAATAAATATTTACATTTAATTTATTTAACTCGTAAAAAATATATATTTCAATTAGGTACGTATCTTACACTTGATAATCATTAATCTGTTATATTAAATTTTATCGTTTTAAATTAAAACAAGTTTTCCCTAAAAATAAATTACCAGTCTACACTATTTGAATGTTATAATATAATAAAAAACCTCATCTTATTAAATGACGTATGTAAATATGAATAAAAACATACAACGCAGAGATATAGACGTTAATAAAACACAATTTATTTTAATGAACTTTAATAAAGATTCCATAAAATATAGGTCTTATGTTAAATAAATCAACATTTTAATTAGTGAATTATACTCTGAAGATACCTAGTAAAAAATAATTAATTACATTAAATATATTCTCTTTTTTTTTTTTTTATTCATTCAGTGTGTTTTAAGATTCGAAAATATTTTAACGATAATATTCTTATACGACAAAAATTAACGTAAACTATTGCTGTAGTTGTCTAAATACACTGATCGATCGTCAGAAACTAGTGTTCGATGGATGAAAACAATTTTTTAAACGGTTGACCAAACTTGTATATTTTATTTTATTACATGCCACTATAAGGGGTATATAAAAGTTGACAAAGTTTAGTTCTTTTATGGAAAAATAAAAAAGTACTGTCCCAACAAGGGACTTAAAATGTAAAAAACGATCGGTATCGATTTAGCGATATATATGTATACACCATCCGGGGACACGTGCGTTCCGTTCACGTATATCGTTCACGTTTGTGAAATCGGCTTAAAGTCCCAATGGACAAGAGCTAGCACAATGCAACTGAATACGATTTCCGTCAATGTAAAAGCCGATAAATCCTTAATAGGATTTTAATATGATAATAATAAAAAAAGTATTTACTAAAAAACAGTTTCATCAAATATTTTAATTGTCAATTAAATAGTTGTAGAATTGTTTAGGTTAATACTATGTAACTTAATATACAGTGAACATGATTAACAATATTGAAATTAAAAACGATATAATACACTTATTTCTACGAGCTATAAGTAATAACACTAGTTTCTAATAACCATTTTAAGATATAGCCGTCGTCAGTCACACTTCAGCGATCAAACAGATTTTATTAGCAATACGATGGAGACAAATTCGCGATGGTCTACGAATTCCGTTCGATCATTATTAGATTACGTCGACGTTATCGGTTTTGTCCGATCAGGCATAGATGACGGTCAAAGGACAAAAATACTTTTATTAATATATTTCTGAATGGCTTACGCAATCTTTAACGGACACGACAGCGCAACGATTCCGTCATCCCACTTAAAAGTTGTTTGCGTGCGAATTTCCGAGACGGCGTAATAGGTTTTTTGATTTTTATTTTATCTTATTTATTTTTTTATTATTATTTTTTATCAAAGGGATATTATATATTATATTAAAAAGGCTGAAAAGGGACGTGCCAAGGATACCATCACCACCGATTTTCTCGCCAACAATGGGAATCGCTCGACCCGAATTCGGCTTTTGTACGGTACACCTCGGCCGCGCACCGTATTAAATCTACTGGAAACTGGACAAAAAGCGCATTGTTCCGTTAATCTCGCCGGTATTATTATTGTCGTTGATATTATTATTATTATTGGAGTAATATTAGGTACGTATGTGCGCAGCGCAATTTGATATTGTATATATTATTATACATATTATTTAAATTTAATACTTTATATTTACCGCAAGTGGCCGCTTGAACATAATGAAAATCATAATCATAATATCGTACAAAATATAGACTACGGACCATGAAAGAATTTTATTATGCTGATTGTATAACGCACACCTTAGACTAGAACAACGTTATTTTGATATTTATTATTTTATGGCAATAATATTATTATTATAGTTACCGGAGGATAGCAATCAGGTTGGCGCGCGACGACGTATCTGTCTAATGTGTATAATAATAATATACATATTGTATACATTATATATATACATATCCGGCGATGACGAGCATAGAGAGCGTGGCTCGCGAGATCGTAATCGTGTCGCGGGCGGTGTTTGATCCTTCGGCGCAAAGTACGTACCTACGTTTGGCGTGATACAAAATACGAAAATAAATGAAACAAAATACTAAGTATGATAATCTTCGGAACCGCTCTATTAATACTTAGGTACCTATACAGCTGTACCTAAGTACAATATACAGGATGTCTCAACGCTACGAATTGACGTCATCGTCTATTTTCCTATTCGATTTACGATTTTGCGATTTAACAATTGAAGCTGGTAGTCGGCTACAAAATGAAGATACCTCTAAATATAGTATATTATTTTTTATTTTAAATTTAAATGAATGTATAAAGACGTTTGTCAACTGATTTTTTTTTTTTTTGAAGAATTAAAACTAATTAAACATGTTTGTATAGGAGCTATTGATATTCACATACTATTAGCTCAAGAGACGAATCTCATTTAAATTTTCTTTTCTTATTTCTTATTTTTCAATTGAGTTAAAATTTTAATTATTAAAAATTATGTAAACATCAAACTGTGAATAGTGGACTGACCGATCTCAAGTAATAATAACAAATTCAAATCCGTTTTAAAAAGTATTGTCGCATTGGTAAATTCATGAGTATGATGATAATAAAAATAGGATATTTTGGCTAAAATAATTGCCCCCCCCACTGATCCTCTTAAGACAAATACCATCAATTTAATTAAAATATTAAGAAATAAAAAAATAAAAATAAAGCATTGCGTTTATTAAAATAGATGATAATCATTTTGATAAACGTTTAATATACTTAAACAAAGCCTATAGAAACATATACCTAATATTATATTTATATATTATGTATTTGAAAGTCTGTAGAACTATAGAATTTATAGGACTCAAATACCTACTCAATTCATACTTAAGACTTGAATTAAATGTAAATGTGCTTATTATAACTATACTGCTTAACATATTTTATAATTTACCAAATAAACAGTTTAGTAATAACTTTATTTCTATTTTCTACTTATAAACAGTGAATATATAATATATCGTTTTTATACATACATGGACGACGTATATTTCCCTTATATTATGATTTATAAATCTGTTTTTATCTTCAAATGGTATTATAAATACGAAATTTATCGTAAATATACCTATCCTATTGTTTCTAATAATATTTTCTACGTCTACTTAATTAAAAACAGTAGTAAAAAAAAAAAAAAAAAATATATTTGTCTATATAATATAATATCGAAATTTAAAATTAACCTAATTGAGAGTATAAGTTAATGTAAAAGTAAACGAGTTACTTAGGTTAAAGTAAAATTTAATTAAAACACCAAACTATAGAAAGTTAAGTCGATAAGTTGAAATTAATTTAACTTGATCACTCTTCGATGCCCAGCCTTGGCGTCGGAACACTTCAGGTCGATTCGTCGACGACCATATAGACGTGCAACTATGGGTATACGAGTGGCAAACACCCTGTATACAATTATTATACGTAAATACATAATAATATAATATTAGTATTATAATGATGATGACGAGAACATAATATTATACTGCCATTAAAATATTATAGTATCCGAGCCGAGCCGGCGGGCCGCACCTGTCGTTTTCACGGGCGTTTGGCGCGAGCGATGCGCCCGACCGATAAGGACAGTGCGATGAGCGCGCTTGCGCTCCAGTCGCGGACGATGTTATCTCGGCACCGGTACCGCTGCGCTCGCGAGAACCCGCGGCAGCAACAACCAGGTCAATGTTTATAATATGTTCGAAGACGGGGAGACGACACGACGACTTGCAGCAGCATAAATAATACACCTAAAAGCGTCTTAATAATATATTATATTCCTGCAGACGTGCACACATAATAATAATATAAAAATACCGTGTTCCGGATTAAAATAATAAGATAATATCGTGATATATTATTATTATTATTGTGAGACGGCAGTTCGGTACGGTCGGCGAAAACTTTCGACATTATATTATTGTTTTTTTTTTATGAATCGCAACGAGAATACTGTATCGAGTTTCGCCGTATAATAGTGGATATTGATATAACCGACGTGTGGCAAATTTCAATGTTATTATTTCGTTTTGTATATATATCATAATCTTATCGAAATTCACCATGAAAGCTCTTACAATTGTGTTCCTAAACTTACGTAATATTTTTTTTATTCAATTCCAAATCGAATTTTTGTAATGCATTTCAAAAATAATAGTTTTATTTAGACGACGCTATTTTGTATCAGTATTACTCGCATAACGTAAGAAATTTAAGTTCAACAAAATCCATTTATGTTTTGTTAGTTTTTTAAAAATTTGAAATACGTATTTATGTATAGTGTTGATATGTATGTAGGGGTTTAATTCGATTTCGTTTAAGGCTCAACCTCTTACTACTCTCACAGCAGTCGATATTCTCATTCTACGTTCATAACTACACGACTGCCTGCTATTATATAATATAATATTATAAGAATACTATTACTGTGTTTTGCTTTTGTGCACAGCTGTCTTAATAATAAAAATAATATTCGTAGTGCGCCACAGTCGCAGTGTGTAGGCGCAGTGATCCGGGTTTTAGGCACAAAAGTTGAACGTGCAAATTAAATATCGGGCGACGCGCCGCGTGTTGTATACTAAACAAATACCAGTCTCATGCTTTAATGAATTTTGTCCAAGATGGAAAACTTTGAGAAGTAAATGCAGGAAGAAAGCCTGTAAAAATGAACCGACTTATATGATCATGAAAATACTTGATTTTATAAAACGGAAACCTGTAAAAATTATGATTATCGTTAATTCCGCGATTTGTAAAGATGAACTACCAGTATAATACCTAACATTATACATTATACAAATTGACAAATTCCATCGTAAATAATAGTTTTATTAAATTATAAAATTCACTTTGCGTTGGAACATTTATTTAGATTTTATTTTAATTTAACAATTCTAAACTTTGTAACGCATCACTTTGAATTTTAATTTCTTGCATCAGTTTATTGTTGTCCTATTTTTATAAAACCAGATTAATATACAATATATACACCTATATATATATATGTAAATATATGTTCAAATAAAACGTTTTGCATTAAAATTACCTATAGATATAATATTGAATTGCTAAGTTTGTCATTTTATCGTTTAACAATAATGAATATTCTTGCAAAAATATAATTACAGTAAAATTGAAGTGATATTATAAACATCTGAATTAATTAAAAGTGTTTATCTGATTTATATGAAAAAAAAAAAAAATTAAAAAGAACATTGCGTTTTACATTTCAAAGTGCCACTAAACATTCAAAAGCTTTCCCACTCATCGTCGACAGTCATTTGTCAACGACCCCGTTTATTTAATATTTTACTAAGTCAGTGATACAACGATTGCACAACATATTTTACGGAGAAAACGGAATAACACACAATAAAATATTATTGTACTAAATCGGTTTTGGCAGCGGCAACATGTATACATTTTATTTGAGCGATCACTTTTTTTTCTCACCAATAAGACCTTTTTTAGACTTTCCTAACGCCTACCGCACACAAAACGGCGTCAATTTCAATAGCTAGTAAATCTATAAAAACGCATGCAAATGTTATTTTATGGTGAGGTTATTAAACGTGGAAAAAACGGATTATAAGCGGAAGCACAACTGACCACCCTCTCAAGTGGTGAATTGGGACCGTCGAAAATCGGACGAGCACATTCGACAATATTATTACCTACTATACCCTCACGGTATATAACCGTTTGCATATTATCATTATTATTTATTATACACTATATTATTATAATGTCGTTATCGTTATAATATACCTTAGTGTTTTGGCCATCGACCCCGTGACTAACTCTCCGTGATAATGCCGCAAATTAATAGGTATATACCGCGCGTTTTGTATAGGTATAACGTAATAATGTTATATACCGCAGATATATGATACCTAAATCGCAGTTATCGCATTCGATCGCCGTGAACTGTTTTATAAATATATATATATATTGTATAATAAAACGTCCGTAAAATATTATTGTATTACAATGTTTAGGTAAGTATATATAAACTTCTGGTCAACCTCACTTTCGACGATTTCCATAATGTTTTTCTCCGGTTCGCGTCGTATACTGTTACTATTATACTGTACGCCTATTACTATAATAGTGTTTCGTGTACTCGTGTAACCAGAGCGATCAAGCCGACTGATGGACGGGGGCGCGGGATTGATGGCGTATAAAATCCGGGCGAGAGCACACAAATTGAAGTCAAACGCCTAGCCACTCATTATTCTCTTGCTGAATCACCAATACGTATATAACACTAGACGCGCATGGTACTCGACCCTACTAAAACGAAAAGAAACCGCTAAAAATAAGTAACGAACAATTCGCGAAGGTATCACGAAATACTTTGAATATATAATAATTTGTAATAATATCATTAAATTACGTGGGCGAGTACTATTTCACGGTCCGTAAACGTCAATTATTATTTGATCGGTATCAAAAACACGTCGGACGTCCGAGTACGGGTCCTACGTGAACGCCGAGAAATATAATATTGTTATGAAATAGTTTAACGAATCGTTCGGTTCGGTTCATCGCGACGAGAAAACGTATACGTATACACTCCATTAATAGTATATAATGTCGTCTCGCGGGAAGATTCATTAGACGACGAGGGCAATTCCGAAATGAATAATCGCGGGCGTTTGTTCGATTGGTTTCGCCGCCTACCTCGAAAGCTGTTGTAAATCTCGCGTGACAACGATACCACGCATGTACATAATGTGTAACGTCGTACAAATAATACGTATATATAAGTATACTTAGCAAAATCGTTTAAAAGCAAGTCCGTGTACAACTGTCCGTTGAAACGGTCGAACGTGACTTGCAGGACGCAGACTTAATTATCGCATTATGATATTGTTTAAATCAAAATGATGTATTAATGTATTCAATTTATAACACAAGTATAGTACCTATAAGTGAAATTCAAAATATAAATAACGAGAGATCTTATCACGTTTTTATTTGGCTAGGGGGACTTTTTAGTTTTACTAAATGGTATTTAAGTCGAATACAATATTTGAATATTATAAGACATTCGAAAATACTGTACACGTTTTAACTCTGTGCATTTCCAGAATCTACGAAAATTTACTTTGCTTTTTCATTCAACCCTTAACGATATGCCACTGTAGTGCACATTCAAAAGAATAATAATTATTGTTTTGTTTCTGCGCAATAAGCAAGTGGCAAATGAATATATAGTTAGAAAATAGTAAGACAATTAGTAAAATTAGTAAGAAAATCGTACTGTGTACACGACCCATACCACGTAGGTACACTTTCAATTTTACCCAAAACCAAACGATAATAACGTTTATTTTCCCATTACCATTATAATCGAGTTAAACAAATTGAAATAAATTATTATGCGAAAACTTCATGGTTCATGGCAGTTCGAGATACGATAAAACTATTTGGAGAAACTTATAGCTTTTTTGTTGTTTTTAATTTCAAAAGTGGTTTTAATAACGTTGTAATAATAATATATCATTAGATATATTATATATTTACGTATGGACTAATTATTAATGTATACAACGTACTCGCTTAATATTATATGGTTTATTTAATTGATACAATGTGCTTGATCGTTGTTTTTGTAATTTTGTTTCAGTGTTTATGCAATGTCAATGAAGAGGCCGCTCAAAACCAAAAATTACAAATAAATCTTTTGAACATGATCCTTTTAATATATATATAAAAATTGTATTTTCTACGTTCCCATTATTATATTATATAAAACATTATAACATATTATATTATATTATACCTATACGTCTTTGTATTTCGGTCGATTAACTTATAATAATTATTATTTTTTATGTTTAGAAATATGAATATTTTAATGTTAATTTTAAGTTTTCCCGTTGGATTTCTAGTCAAAATTCTCGCGTACACACATACTATCATAATACTAAATGTCATGATAGGTAACTTTATTGTATAATATTCTAATCCAGCCATATTATTTTGTTATCATTATTATTATTATTATTAGCATGAACCTTATACGGCCGACATAAAGTAGCCATCTCCACCCGAACGCGTTTATTATTCTCCATACGACTAAAGCCGGTTAACATCAGACCGTATAGGTAGAGGAATTATATTGTACATTGTTGTAAATACGCGAGTGTGCGCGTGTTCGGCTGAGCACTTGACGGAATGTGACTAGGCGGCAATGTGAGGGAACGATTTTCTTTTGTTTTACTTGAGCTCCAAACAAAACCCTTTCGTCCACTTCCGCATTGGGAATTAAAATGTGAATTCCGCGCGTAGATAATATTCACTCCAATATTTCTATGAAAACGTATACACATATAATATGGTCTATTCGGAGCACCGTTTAGCAGCAGCAAACCGAAACAATAGCGATAATGATAATGATAACGATAATAATAAATAAGTTCATAATAGATGTGTGCGTCACCACCCACGCCAACTACTACGCACACACCTACTGAACTTTAACGTATACTCCAGTGCTTCGTTTCTGTTGTTTTTGTCGACATTTTTTCCCATTCGAATTTCAGTTAGCATACATATTATAATAACAATAATTATATCTCTCAACAATATTTTAATAAAATATAACTCGAATTTTTTTCAACACTGTCGTACATTTTATTATTGCAAGATGATAATAATAATATATTATAATGTTATTATACCTATTATACTGATATTATTGTATAACAAGCGCATTGGTTTCCGACCTTCTTTTTTACTTAACCAGGCGATCTAGTCATGTTAAATACTTCATTTTGTATAAATATATAAAATAAATTATATATTCTCAGCTGTGATAATATATTTAATATAATTTTTAATTTGTATCGATTTTTTGTGTATATTTTTTTGACCCCAGTGAAATGTATTGTGTATCGTCAAGTTTAATTATAACCAAATACATTTTGTGTTAAGCAAACTTTGTCAAATTTTTGTATAGACATTTTTTTTTTATTATTATTATTATTCTTATTATTAATTTATTTATTACTTTGTATATTTTGTCGTTATTTATCGTACAATATAAAATAAATGTTCATTCAAACGTGTTTTGATTGTAATTTATTACAATAATAGCGTAAACAAAAACAAAAACAGCAATAACAACGTAGAATCGGCATCGGCTCATCTATATATTATTGTGTAAGTATAATGCTTTGGTTCTATTGTTATACACGGTACCCATGCATCGTGCGGTGGTCATCGATAAGATATATTTTAAAGATAGTATTTCATATTGAAACACTACTGTTTCAAGACATTTATTTGATTAAACAAATATTTTATACTTAATGTTTATAGTCAATGCCCATTTTCATAACTGGACAAATATATAGGTACCCATCAGTTAATGCAAAACGAGCCAGTGTATTATCGTTATATTAATATAATTATTGAAATTTAATAGCATTGTTTTTTAGCATAGATTTACTATCAATAAAAAAAAATCGTTATAACTATAGATTAATTATTTTAATTCAAAACGAGTTTTGTTAGAAAATAATAAAACGTTCCATATTCATTATTTTGAAATGATTAATGTATACCGTTAATTGGAAAAAATGTATAACGTACTAAAATGGTAAAATATTATATTCAAACTAAATTGTGAGTGCATTTCAATTTATTAATGAGACCATGGTTCATAGAGTATACCTAGTATACAATTAAAAAATAATAGTTTACCCTCCTTTTTTAAAGTTATAAATAATGCACCGATAATTATTGTAATTTATAAGCAAAATACTTGAAACCTAATTATATAACTTTTTTTGACTACAGGGAGCTGTATGTAATAATGAAAAAATAAGTAGATAATGGTACCTATGTGTTTTCATGGTGAAAGATTAAAAACCGAGTTCACCTAACGAGCACTAAACTTTACAGATTATGAAGTTGGAAAAAATAAGTCTAAAAAAGTTTAAATAATGCAGGGTGCAAAATTATTTTGAATACAGATAAATAAGGACATTTTGTTGACTTCGCTTTGAATTAGTCGATTAAGCCGACTTGCACAAGAATCGAAACAATTAGAGTGGTTGTGGTTTGGCATTTGACTTCTTGCTAATTTCATCACCACGCCAATTTCAACTGATTAAATATTATAATCAGTGTTATAAATTGCAATATTAATATATTATACATAATAATATAAGCGATAAGTTATGCAAAAACAGCAAAAGTCATTAAAAGCTTGGTAATTGTGTATGTTCACTTTTTTAATAGATTGTAATTTAGTTTTACAAGGAGGTTGTTAGGTTATAAATACTATTTCAAAACTTTTGGTTATAATGTTTTATGCACAAAAAAGTGGGATAGGATATAAAAATCAAGTGTTAGGTTAAGTATAGGATGAAACTTGTCATATTTTGCTACATTAACACCAACATCACATAAAATAAATCATAAGTAGACTCATAAAAAAAAAAATTCTTATGAGGTTCTTAGTTAAAATTTTGTTTCGAAATATTCATTGAAGATAACCGATTTAGCTGATTTACTCAATTTAGGACCTTTAAAGGTGCATGTGCAATCAAATTATTAAAAATACTGGTATTTGAACAGGAACTTTAAAAATATTATAATTTGAATTCTTTTTCGATTTTCTTAGGAACCTAAGAACTTTTACTGGAGACAATACCATTATTTTTCGGAAGAGAATTTTTGGTATTTTCGGTATCAATATTATCAAGGCTTTTTATTTATTTAAATAATAATAATTGGTTCATTGCATTTAATTTCAAATGTATATTTAAAAAACTTATAATTGTTATTTTCTAAACTAAAAAAAAAAAATTATAAAAATTCCCTGGGCTTCAAAACCAATTTAAAAATAACAATTAAACAATTAACAAGTATTTGAATGTAAAACAATTGTAAATTATGTCCCTCGTTTCATCTAGTATATACCTAATTAGAATCTGAAGATGAGTAAGATATATTAAATACATATAATTGTGGTTTCTGAAAACTAGTGTTTTATGTTTAGATTTTTAGAGTATTTATGGGTGATTATATTGTGGTTTTTAGAGATACAAGTGCTGTTCCATAATCATTATAAAATTCTTGAGTTATGAATCACTATAATTATAAATGTTATGATAAAAAATAAAAATTGACTAAAGCACACGATAATATTGCAGTAGATAAACTTTAGATGTCGATTGCGCTGTCCCTGTAAATGGGCTCCGTTTTAATATAAAATTTAATACATATTTCGACGTGACGTATTGTTCGTTGACAAAAAAAATGCATCGAAAATTACTCACGTGCCAGTGAACGAGAGTGCTATACGTCATGTTGTACATCTCCGACCGTCAAGTTCAGCACACAACTACTTATAATAAAATGCATCTATTTACAAATTATTTAAATATACAGTTAGAAACACCTTAAGAGGACTCTACGCATATGTATTCGATTTACAAACATGCAACATTATAAGAAATCACATATTTCGTGTTTATCAGTTTCAATTTTGTGTAATGATAATCTGTAGTTTCATATTGAACTGATGTATTATCAAACTTCAAGGTAAGAATATTATATGTATTTTCTAGTGGATTTTACAGTATTTTAATTTTAAAGCAAGTTGATCTGAGGATTTTTAAATTTTTATATTTTACATATTCATAAATTGCTAAAAAATAAAGTAAAAAACGTTCTTACTTTTAAGTTTGATCGGATTAATTTAATATACATTTTTAGAGAATACGGTACTTACTATATAAAATCGATACAAAATTTTGCTATATATCATAATAGGTTTATAAGATATAGATAAAGATAAAGATAAAACATAAGGATGTTGTTTGTTTCCTTTTAAGATTACTATAATACCTATTTGAACAAAAAAAAAAAAAAACATAAATAATATAAAGAATTATAATAAATTAATTATAATTTATAATAATATCATATAAAGTTCGCACATTATTTCATATGGCTGTTCCACCAATGAACACCGTTGCAATACTTATATCTTATATTATGTTACAATATTATCTCTCTGGTGATCGAAACGTTATCAGCTTTTATTAAATGTTATTACATGTTGAAGTCCACATTCTCATATTATCTTTCCTGTGCGGCTGTGCACACAAACTATAGTCGTGACTGCTAGCTGGTATTAAATTATCGTAATCACAACACACTATTGATCGACGCCGCCCTGCGATAGCATGTATTCGAACGCTGATTCTTTTTTAGAATTTACTGAAATTTATATAAATAATTAAATTAATAAATTAGTATTACATTTAATTTTAATTTTATAAATTATTAAGTAGTATTTATGTGAATTAATAACTGAACTTTTTTAAACATACACAATTCATATTAAATTAAAAATATAGATATATGCAAATATATTAATCGTCAAAGCATTAAAAAAAATCTAAAAATTGTAATTTATGTAAAAATATAGTTAAATATTTCAGTCTAAAACGAGAAGCTACAGAAATTAAATATGAAAAATATTAGTGTAGTATTTTTAAATAGATCGTCTTGTCATTATGCATTATGGTAAGCCACCATCACATCTTGAATTTTTCAATTTCCTTATGTAACATATCTTAAGATAAAAGATAATTATAGGTATATTGTATGAAAATATACCGTATTTCAATTAATAAATAAATAAATAAAATATTTTATAATATATTATAATAAGATATACTTATACGTATCCAATCAATTTTCACTATTAAAATATTTTTTTTAGAAACTTCAAATAGGTGAATTAGTAACTAGTGAGTAGTTAAAATAGTGAAATTAAAATATTTTATTTATCTTACCTTATAGTGTTCCTTATAAGACCAATAGGATTTAATATCACAGGAATATATTTTATTGGTTATGTCGGTTACTTCGTAAAGTTGATATCGTAGTATTACGCTACCATAAGTACTTACTACTTACCATAATGACCATGAAAGCACGTACTAAGTAGAAACTTTAAACTAGTGTTCGCAAAAAATTACAAACGATTAATATAATATATATAATCTATACACATATACGTCCATTTTTTGGTATACTTGTATTATATATATAGCCATATAGATAGGTGTTTTTTTTCTTTTCTACAAGTAATATTCTATTGTTATAATAATGTTAGTTTATGCGTGTATGATAATAATCGTATAACCACCATCACGTACAATGTAGATTATCCTTAGACTTTCCGAAAAATTATTTTGTCGTAAGATGATGACTAAATAGTATACTTACAAACAGAAATTTACCTCATGTATGTATTTTAAATGCTTACTGTATTGTGCATGTAATATATCAAAAATCTGTATTCCAAAACGGAACGTATTGCATTAGAGTTGAGTCCCATGAATCTAAATTTACATCTAATTTAGTCTGATCTTATTATTAAACAAATTATTCAATTAATAATAACTAATATACACATATATTTTATTTATTATATTGTTGTAGAATGTTACTACAGAGTACCAAAAATCGACTATAGTGCTATAACATTAAATTTGTATGAAAACAAAGTCATCGTATCCTACGATGTACTCTTTTCATATGGCTGGCAATAAATAACGTAGAAAATAGAAAAATCCAGTAAACCTAGCTGTTTTTTTTAATTCAATAATTACGCATATTATTGAATGGAGTTTATCTATAAATTAGAAATCTGGAATTGAATTATTCAACTCAATGATACCATTTATTTTGATCAAATAAAACAATAAAAATAAATATATTGTAGGTATTTAATATAACATGAAAAATTCAACGGTTTGGTAAAACGCAGTTTGTCACCAAATATCTTAAAATATCTGTATATCAGCTGACCAAACAAAAACATTTACTTATTTGAATTCACTCCACTATTGTTCTTGTTCTGTTACTAAAATCGTACGATGTACACTACCGCCTTCAACTGGGTATGTAAATTAAAATGATCGAAATTTTAAAAAAATGCAGATAGTCTATATTTTATGAAACTTTTCTATCGTTTCTTCTACTAGACAAAGTGTTTATCGACAAATAGTATAAATATACACCAATGTAAAACCAATAGATTCATCGCTTTTCTCAAAAACTTACAAATATTTACGCCCTATACCCTTGAAAAAGTAACAAAAAGAAAATGTTTATTTACTGCCAGACAAAAAAATATTTTCTGAATAGTCTTTGTAGGTCGATTTCATAAGAATATTTTTATTCCTTAAAAAGGTTCTTCTTGAACATAAAAAAAAGCTCTTGATTTATAGTTCAAACAGATAATATATTATATAATATATATTATTATGTGTATATTTATATAATATTATATATGTGCATATTTAAAAAAAAAAATTAAGCCTTAGATATTTTAAAATAGTTGATATCATTCATCTTTTTGTATCGATTAAATTTTTTATATATATTTTATTCATACTTTGAAATTTTTTTTTACTTAATAACTAAAATAAATTTATTACGAATTATTAAAAAAAAAAAATTTTGTGCTAAAATGCTGAATGATTTACAAACAGACAGAAACAAATCATATTATAATATTATAATAATATAATATATCCCATAGGTTACCTATTTATAATAAATGTTATTTTTAAATGGAAATAAAATCTTTTACGAGGAATTAAGTGTATAGCAGACTATCATAATATTGCAGTATAAAATCATTATAAAAGCTTAAATTATATGTACACACGAGTATTATTATAAACACAATGAGGATTTTTTGCCCATAGAAATATTGGTAAATAATATATTTAATTTTGTGTTAATATAAACATTAGTTAGAAAAAAATAATCAATCAATTATTATTATTTATATGTACTACTATTATAGTTGTATATCTTATAAGAGTATATTATTACGAAATATGAGAATACAAATTAAATTACGATACATATTATACTGAAATATTTTAAATTATAATATAATAATGAACTAATTTATAATAACAATATTGATGTTTAAAGTCCCGATAGATCTACCTACTTAATGTTCACTGATCAGCATACGACCGACTGAGTCATTGCGAATACTGCAGAGCTTATAGAAATAAAATAATATAATAATAGAACTTTTGTGCACAAAATGCAGTCAATTTATCTGTACTGATTCCGCCGTAATCATATATATACATGTATTATTCCATTTAAGAAAATTACATTTGAGTTTTATAAATGCTGTTTATGAAAAGTCAACGGTAATGATCGTTATAATATAACGCCACCGGAAACTTAGTAATATCACTAGCTTTTCACTTGGATTTTATTAATTTTCTAACGAATTCCTCCACAACATTCTCCGACTCGTTTTGTGTCCGTGCTTCACCAGTCGGAGAGCGCTTTGACAAGGGCATCGGTCTTTAATTAATCCCAATTAATCCCGTTGTTACGAGGGACATATCGGAGACGTCTCTGGGGCATTTGTCATCAATTCGGAGTTACCAACTGCTTCCCCAGCCACTGAAAAACAATTCAGTATAAAACCAAAACAATATCAGCTCGTCTGGGGAAACGGTAACACAGAAAGTGGTCCATTCGCCGAAGAAAGAATGAAAAGTTTTTCTTCTCTCTTTTTGACCCTCGTCCTCGGAATAGTTTACATCGAATTCGACGTATTGTTCGGTAAAGTTTTCACCGTTGTGTTTCAGTCCAATTCAATGTACAAGTTTCGCATCCGCGCCAAGTCGACCGAGTAATGTTGTATTAACTTGCACACTGTCCAACCGATAAGATGCTAATTGTAATGGCCAGCCCTCAACATTGATCCATGTAGCGTCTTTACTCGTCCTGTTTTATTTATGTTGTCAGTTGATGTATTTTAAGACTATTTAAATAAATACAAATTCTATACTGTAATAAATCTAATAAAATTTATGAAATTTAAAAAAAGATTTTTGAATTCATATTGAGTAAAATTTGAAAAATATTTACCAATTAAATACTGATGATTTTCAAATCTTAAGCTAATACATTAAAAATTGATTAAAAAAAAAAAAAAATGATAGTAATCAAATATGCCTAAATAGAATAGTTACATGCACAATATATTTTATAATAATATTTGTAATATTACGAATTTACACTTAACTATACATTAAAAATATTAAAAAAATAATAGTTAATAACAATGAAAAATTAGTTATATATTATTTGATTTTAAACACCATAATAAATTATTATAGTATACCATGGATAACAGTAATATGGATACAACCATTAGCTGTAAAACCATTTTTATAAATTTTAGTTAATAAATAATTAAAATAAATTGTATTAATTATATTCGTTACTAAATAAACATTTTTTATTTTTATAGTTATTCTAGCTAAAATGCATGTTAGTTGTCATAGAAATATAATTTAAAGTAGATAATATTTATAGAATAGTGAACAATTTAAAAATATTGTTTGGTTTTATTTTTAAATTGGAACTTCTATTACATTGTTTTCACTAAAATAGGTGATCATTTTGAAACATTTCTTTGCTCTTATTATGATTTTTATAAGTAAATATTTGTATAAAATATAATAGGCACCTTAGATATTATCATTGTTTATATACGTAGTAAAAATATAAATATAAATAAAAAATAATAAATATTATGATTAAAATTTTAGCGTTCTTGAAACATAAATTCATACTTATATATTATATTTTTTAAATTTTCTTTATGTATACTTAAAAATTATATAGGTACTATGGAGTTAAACCTAGTTTGAAACATTTCTGTTAGTAAGATATTGCATAATAATAAACAAGATTCAAAAGAAATTAATTCTGATTAAGTTTCAATCTAGATTTTTTTTTGTGTGTACCATTTAAATTGTATAATATAAAATATAAAGTTGATATTTATATTATGCTAGTTGTATAGTTACCGACATTTAGAGCACAATAATTGAAAAATTAAAATTAACTTTTACACATAAATTGGAATTGAGTTAGTATAATATTTATATGAACTATTATTCAGTCATTTTTTTTTTTGTTACATTTTACAAAATTGGTACTTGACATATTTTAACATTTATAATTACGACAAGTGTTGTGCCAACTCAATATTAACATTTTAATTTTATAATGTGAAGAAATCTTATATATTTTATATGCTGGATTTCCTGTAAATTTAAAATAGTAAGAACTAAATGTATATACATATAAGTAGTAAATTGATATATTTTTTCTAATTAAGAATTAAATACACAGTTGATGTGAACAATACATTTTATATTTATTATTATAGTACTCTACTCAATTACATATTTCGTATTTTGTTTTGTTTTATGATTCATTAAATATTTTATGTTTTAAGGTTTAATCAACTATAGACATGTGACTACAGTAAATAGTAATATAGTCTCTAAGTGGAAGGTTGACACATACATTTTGTGTAACATTATGTTTGTCCATAGAAACAAAATATTTGATTACTGTATTTACACATTGAGAAAATTTTAAGTAATGGAAAATACATCAAAATTTATTTTTTTTAATTAAAAAATAAAACTTGACCCTCATTTTAATTATATTTGTTATAAAATAATCGCATTCGTTATATTTAAATAACCATAACAACTCTTCTATTTATGTCTGATAGCTATAAAAATACAATAATTTGTTGTTATACCAAATATACATTGAACTAAAACTCCTACCTAGTAAGATATTTTATTTCAAATGATTTGTATCTTGTAAATAACTTATTTAAAGTGCATACATATAAGTATAATATAACAATATTAGATCAAAATATATTTTTTAAGATAATATCGAATTTATAAAAAAAAAAAAAAAATAAAGAAAAAGTGATTTTGTCATCAATCACCTAAGGGTCGTTAATATTTTATTAAAGAACTTAATATAAAAATATTATAATCCGTATTGTTTTTCGACACGAAGTGCGAGTTCACGTTGAAAGCGTCGACAGTTTTTTCGATAATTTAACAAACTTTGCGTTTTCTTTATTTTTATTTTTTCTTAAACTTTATTAGAGTAGGTATACATATATATCTTTTTTTTTTTTTGAGTCCGCAAAAGATTTGCTGACTATGGCAAAGAACACTCGTATAACCGAATTCCCGTTAAGGACTACAAGCCAAGTGTATTGCCGTGTTCAAGACGGTTCCGAAAAAAAAAATAATAATAATAATATTATACAAACAAAATCGCAGTCTTCTTACACGCCACATTATCAAAACACGACGAACTGTGTAGACACCGTCTTGCTCGTATACCTACTTAATTTTTCTCTCGGGTTTTCAACGCCCGCACACACAGTATAATATTATTATTATTATACCAACAGGGCTGCAAGCATGTACGCACTCACACACAAACTTACGAAGCAACGGAAATGCATTAGCAGTAAAGGTGTGTCTTAAAAGGTCCCATCAATATTATATTAAAGGTAAAAGCGCCGGTGGTTTTTCGAAGCGAGTTGCGAACAAGCTCGTATCGTCGTCGAGGGGCGCTGCTGCAGTTTTTTAGTGTTAATTTTTTTTTTCATTCTCCCCTTGCACCGTTTTGTCCACAAGACCACTGTCGGTTTTTCGTTACTACACGGAGTGCATACAACAATGTAAAACATTTATCAAAAACATTATTATTCGAGATGTTCGCGGGTTGCAAGGTGGTTTTTCCGCCGGCCGCTACCACCATCACCACCACCGCCCTAGCACCAACGCCGCCGCAGTGCCCATCATTCACTCGCGGCTCCGACACGTCTAAGATACGGACGCCGCCGCGCCGACGTTGTATTAAAATTATTACTCAAACGAAAAACAAAAACATGATAACAAAAAAAAACGAAAAAAAAACAACAGAATTCGTTATCTCCGCACAAATTGGTACACGGACGGTTATTGAACTTAATTTTTCATACCTCGCTAAAAGCGAAATATTATTTATATATACTCGTGTATGAATATATTATAATATGAGAGTGTATATATAGTGCATAATATTGTATACATTATTACACGTGCAGTAGTGTAGTGTGTAGACGAGGAGTGCGTCTTATATTATATAAGTCTTGTGATAGATGTTCATTTGTACGAGCTACATATACACACAACGCCATAGATACATGATGCTGTATAATATAATAAGTGTGTTGCGTTGTGTGTGTGTGTGTGTGTATAAGCTCGCTACGAGAACAATAATTCGCGTATATAATATATACCTTTACACATTGTACATGATATTATAATGTGTACCTTCTATCCGAAATTCCAACAATGACGCTGTTGTTTTTGCTGTTGTTGTTGTTGTTGTAGTTGTAGGAGTTGGTGTTGTCGAAATTTATGCTGCAGAATATGCTATTAATCGGTACGGATTGAACGGTAGATTTGTTGAAGTTTATTATGAATTCAATGCATTTTGTCTATATATTTAATTAATTATACACTGACTATTTTTGATGATTCGCCGAGAATTTTAAGATATCCGATAAACCTTATAATATTATACGAGTGCCCATTATTTGAGCTTAGAAATTTATCTTGAAAATCCTAAAAAAAAGAAGGTATACGACATCTATATAATGGGCCTCACAATATCGGATTTATGATACGAAAACAATAAATTGTAGGCAATAGGCATCAACATATTTCAATATTCTATAAATAATTCTTATATAATATTCTGAAGTTTTCAATAATTGCAGTGGCAGTTATCGGGTGACATATTATTATAATATTTTTTATACAAGAGAGTCGTACAAAACTAAAATGGTGATTTTAAATACTCATATGGTTTAGTGCGTGTGCTGCGTTATCAATATAATATGTTTATCGACGAAAAACAGACTGCTGATTTAATTTTCATATTGTTTTCCCCATTTTGTGCTTTTTATGATACATACAACTTTAATGCATTTAACATTACATTTTATTCATTTTAATTAGCATTTATTTATATATATTTATGTAAGTATCATTATATATACAAATGTATTTTTGATAAATTTGAAATGCGTAAATGTATTAAAGGGTTTGATGATTAAATGAGTTTTATCTAAGAACATGTTACGCCCATATGTGAAATTGTCTAAGTCCGACAAATAGAAAACAATATATCGTATTTATTCAATCTAGCAGTTCTAATTTTAATTTATTAGATATAACAGTAGAGAGAATAAAACCAATTACTAAACTTAAAGGTAAGAAACTAAGAACATCTGTGTTCTCTAATTGGTTTCTATCATATATTTATTTCTATGCTTATTTTTATATTTTACATACTTTTATTTAGTTAAAAAATTAAAATAATGTAAGAAATTATCAAGAAAGCACGTCCTAATGTTCTTTACTTTAAGTATAATAACTGGCTAATAGGTATGTTACAAAATGGATGCTAACAACACAACATTTTAGCTTCTGAATGTACATGATTGTACTTACATAATATGTATGCGTTTGTTAGTCGGAGACAACATAATATAAGCTGGTATAAACATTATGATCTACGGCGTTCTAAAGTAGCTTTATATAAAAAAAAAATACATACTTATAGATTGTAATATATAAATAATTTTTACTATTTCCGTTTAAATTATCTAAAATGTACTGATATAATAAAAATGATAAATAAATTTAAAATTTATAAAATGGCGGATTATTATTTTGTAAAACAATACTTGGTATTATTTTTATATATAATAAGTTCATTCCTTAAATTTTACCTACTAATAATATTGTAATATTGCTTCTTTAAAGTTATTATACTGTATATAAAATAAATCATAAAGATTTAAAGTTTTAGTATATTTTTAGTTTTTTTTTTGTATTTTTGTATTTTCAATTTAAGTTTTTTAACGAAACCTAATTCAAAGTTTCAGAACAAGATGCTAAGGCTCAAATAAATATAATTAAAAAAAAAAGAAACTATAAATATAATAATTCAATTTAATGATAAGTTTAAGATAATAACTCTAAAAAATTATTAACCATAAATAATTTAAAATTATTACACAAATAGCTTATTATAAAAGTAAATATTTGCATTTTCACCATAAAATAAATAATATATATATATTTTTTTATTATCTTCGTTAAAATTTATTTTATATCACAAAAACTACGGTAGTTTTCAGTTTTATTTGTCTAGTTTAGAATTTTAAAATCATTATATTATAAAACCTAATACAGAATACATGAATATCATCTATAAATTATATTTTATTCGTTCACAATTTTTTAGATTTTATAGTATATTTATACGGTTTAATTAATTTACTTATTTATTGTTTTTCGATAACGAATTGTTTTATTTTCGTTTTTGCTTTATTGAATTTAAGTTACCTTGTTTAAGAGTTTATGTTGATTTAATGAACGGTGTGACCAATAGTTATTATATTGTAATAATATTTTACAATAATAATTACGGTGGGAAGGTTATGATAATGTAATAACCACAGATGATTCATGGGGCATTAAAATGGTAGAAAACAGGATAACTATTTATAATAACACACGAGATAATCATCAGAGGCCTTACGCGCGTTAGGTGTACACGAAATTAAAAGGAAATATCGTTCCCGCGTTGTTTTTAGCTCTTGACACAGAAATTATGATCATTGCTTTAAGTGTTTTTCAAATAAAAAATAATAATACTTCCACCCTAATATATGATATTATTATTATTATGGTGCAGTAGAGGTCATCCTAAGCTGCAGTCATGTATAGTATACAGATACAGGTACACGGCTGTTGTCATTTGGACGGATTCGTTAGGTTTTTATTGAAAAATCGCGTTAACCCGAATGATTACGTCAAATTAGTATTTAATTATTACACTGGAGGCCGGTTGACCGCGGGAAAAACGCGGTATAATAGCGTATAATGTATACATATATACATGGGAAATGGTCGGTAAATATGGTAGCGGTCGCAATGGCATTAGGGAGCCTGGCGATTCATTATTTTCTACTTAAATTCAATTTACCCGGACGACACGTGCAATGCAGTACACAGTAATATAATTATATTATACTTATATAATATAAATATATATATATACATAAATGGTGGCTTGCCGAAGTGACTGCATCACCCGTGTACTTATCACTGTAATTCAGTGATCCGTGAGCGTGGTGTATTATATCTACGTTTAATACAAAATAATATGCCTATGGTGAATTTGTTCTCTTTTGGTCCTGCTATACACGTCGATCAGCCTCCGGGATACGAACTCTCGCTTTGTCGGCGGGTCGGGTGTTTCTCCTGATTATATTCACCGGTCAACTTCAGCACCACTGTAAGGCAGACCAAATATTATTGTTTTGATATCGACATTATTTATTGAAGTCAATTTAATTGTTTAAGCATAACTTAATGTCTTAACTGTAGGTAATCAGCGCTGACAAAAACATGAGTTGATATTCTGAGTATTACACAAAAGTAAAGAAAATAATTTATTGGAAACACTTGTGGAAGGAAAAAAAATTGTTCACGTGACCCCCCAAAGTAGTGCATTTGGGATACATTAAAAAGCGTAATGAGAAGGAATTTCCCATAGTAAAAAATTATTGTGCAATTACAAGATTATGACGTATTTAGATATTATAATAATGCCTAATTAATTATATTATAAAAAAATAATGCTATAAAAATGTATAATATAATAATAAATTAATCTATATATGAGAACGAGATCTAAGTTCGTACCTAATTTACTATTACAGACAGTTTAGTGTTTTTTTTTTAAGGGTAGTAGGATTAGTCCTCCATATTTAAACATACAGAAACAATAAAAAAAAAAAAAAATAGCTTAATGTATAAGTATTTTATTTATGCCTATCAGAATATTTAATTGTATCCAAATTGTAAAATTTAAATTAATTTTTATTTGCATGTTTTGAGATATATTTTTAAGCTACGTTTACAGTTTATTTGGAATATCCTCGTTTTGTTCGAATTTCGCGAATCATTAATGGGTATTTGTATTCTTCTTGAAATATCAGCAAAAATTCGCCACTACAGGCTACAGAACTATACAGTCATACAGAGTATGGAATACTACTAGGTACTGTGCTAAAGTGATAGGTTTTTGTCTGTGAAAAACAATACAATTATAAAAGTAAACATTTATTGGATTGGAAAAATAAAATAAACATAAACGGATATCATCAATCTTCAATTCAAATGTGTAACTTATGCAAATAATCAATATATGATGGAAAACGCAATTGGTGACATACTCGTCAATCGTCACTCATGTAATATTATATTATATTTTTAATAGTTTGACGAAACCGAGTTTGTGTGAAGCACAATATTTTATATGCATAATGTATATTATACTGTCTTTATGTGGATTGAGGAGTACTTAATTATTTATATTATATTACGAATCGAATTTCCTCAATAATATATTGAAATAATAACATAAAATGTATACAAACTCAATTTATATTATTATAATAGTTACCTTTATAGTATTATGTTACATTATCAACTACCTTTAATTAATCAGAAAATAGTTCAGGCATAATACCTATGCTCGCTCGCACACACATGCATAATATATACCTACGATATAATAATTTAATCTCGGGATTTTGTAGCTTCAGAAGCTTCAGTGTCGGGGACTCGGGGACTCGGGGTTATATTTAAAGATCGATATTGTCGGCAGATAACGAGCTATAGGCATTTATGTGAACGTTTATATCATTATAATAGAGTACGTTGTCGAAACGGAGTTTTAGCGTACGACTTTTATGGAGTTTTCGTTGGAAATCTGTAATAACAAAATCGTACGTGCCGTATCGTTCGTTTGAAGTCGCACGTGTCTCGTTGAAGACGTCCGGGTAATATAATAATATCGTATATAGTAATTAGACCAAAAAAACCACAAAAAAAAAAAAAAAAATACTAAAACAATATATGATATGTCTAAATATAATATATTATACGAGGAACTTCTATATTATTTATATATATATATATATATACACACACCCATATAATATTTAATGTATAACGACACGTGGAAATCGTATAACCCTTTGGCGGTCGGTCAGATACCGTGCGGTAGTGTCAAACGTGGAGTATATAATAATAATAATGGTGGTAACAATAATAAAGTTTATTTTAATTATTATATGTTTCTCTTTAAAGCCGGCACAGGCTTTTCACTAGAATATAATAATAATAATATGACTGTAATAATTATTACTACGAAGACGAGTCCAGTGCGGTGAGGGCGATTCGGTGCGTTTCGGTGCCAAATCGGATGCGACGGCAACGATCGCGCTCGACGAGGAGGGAGGACGTCCGTCCGGGGAGACGTTCCCAATGGGGCCGAAAGAAAACAACCGGCCGGGTGCCAAGAAAGCCGAAAAATTCGTCTCGAGAGTAAGTGTGTGTGTATTTTTAATGTCGCCATACGATACGAGCGGTACACACACGCCAGTACGAAGGGCGAACGAGTGTAGTGGCGCGGACTTCCGCGCTCGGGATATGACGGCGTTTGGTGCTCGCGGAGGATCGCTGCGAGAGACGGAGACGTAACCAGCCACTGACAAATTATCAACACGTGTTAACGACGCCTATAAATAATACGCAGACCGCGAGTGCGACAAACGAACGTTTTATTTCGACGCGGAGTGAGTGCGTCGTCGGGCGACGTATATTATTGTTGCATCGTGTGACGATACCGCGTTTAAACGGTCGTAAATCGCTATACCACCCTCATGAGCGGACTTGGACAGACCGACTGTACAGCCGTGGAACGACGAGTGGTGCCCATTTTTCAAAATTGTTAACGGGGGCGCCGCCGGAATTTAACTAACACAATAATATTACAGCTCCGCAGTGGCCCATGTCCGAGTGAAACTGTTTTCACTAGGTTGTGCCTTAAATCCTTAATATGTTATTGATGCTTTCTACACAATGTAGAATGAGTTTTGAATTAGTACGAGACAGAGGTGATTTCACCGTGAAATCCATTCATTTCTTTAGTGCCACGACAGAATCGCTCATCGTCGACGTCAAGTACAAGGTTATAATATGCGACGTTTGTCAATGCGTACTACAACAATACTATTTTATAGTCTTATAGGTATTGATTTTCAGTTTAACCGGAGATGACATAATAATAATGATATTATTATCATAATACGTCCTTCGGTTTAGTCACGTAAAACGTACGTCCTTGGTCTTAATATAGGTTAGGTGACTTATACGTCTTGTTTTAAGAAATTTTAAATAGAACGTTAAAATGTTTTATGAGTTCCTTTTCCTAAACTGCTGCAGTTATACGAATTCTAACTAAACATACATTTAGATTCTAAAAATCAACAAGTATATAAGCTGGTATAATTACGTTCATTTACACACCATTATGATAATAATATAATACGTAGAGTGTGGAGTACGAGTATTATATGTATGTAGGTGACACGGAATTTTAATTGGGACTGAGACTTTTTTCAGTATTTGTTAATTCGCTATTTAATACTAGAACCTTGTTATGATTAATATATGTATTTATTTACCAGTCCAAGTGAACTTATAATAATTATTGTTGTGCACATTTATATTATTTTGCTCGCTGTGCGTGCACTGACATTTTCTCTTACTCAGCTTTGATATTATTATGAACTAAAATTTGCTAAAACAGCATAAATATAAAGTACAGTCATAAAATAAATCCGGGGTGGCGGGGTTATGCACTTAAACTTAAAAGTATACAAAAGCGTACTGAAAACATTAAAATAAGCCCCTTAAAATACATAAAATTAAAAAAATATATATACTTCTACAGTAAGTTCGTCTATTCTTATATAATTTTGTTACAAATAGCTTATTTACGGAACCTTATATTAACCTACCTTACCTAATAAAATTTTGAAGTTTAAAACCATACTTTAACTTTAGAAGGTACATAATTTTATTTGTTTCATATTATAATGTTATTAGTACATTAAAAAAAAAATGCCTACATTATCTTTAGGTCGTTATTAAAATTACAAGAAGTTTTATTATTTAAGATAAATATATAATACAATAGAAAATATTTCATGTAATCCAACCTCAAGCATAAAAATATATTACCGCATTAAAAAAAAAAATATATATTATTTTTAATCGATCATAATATTTTTAATACGGTGCACAATTGAAACTTAAATATGCTATACTTCGTATATAATTTCGAATATATTTTATAAAGAAAATTTTAATCATTTCATCAGTATATAAGATATTTCAAAACAAATAACTAGGAGACCATCCTACTTCCGGCACGTAAAATGCAAAACTAATCGAAACGGAAAGACCATAAAATACTTTGATGAATCGCGTGTAAAGTTTTGATCGATGTATATGTGTATATTGTATTTGTATATACTATACATTGTGCACACACATTCACACGCACACAACAGATAAAGAGAAACAACTCTTCATTGTATTCGAGTAAACTCAATTTATTAACAAGAGCGTTGTTAAAATAATTTCATCGCACAATCCATTATGGTGTGATTGGTATTGTATGATAATGTACATCAGGCCGAAGACGTGTTCGGCGTGATAGGTACGTCGTGCAAGACTTTTTGGTAGCCGGTAGGTCAGGTTCAGTGACAATACCGACAAACAACAAAATTAAATAAGATGGCATATATTATCTCTCTTCTGTTTTGTAGCTATTTGACGTCACGAGCTATACGTACCCGAATAATATATATATAATAATATTATATTGGATATATCGATTCAATTTAAATCTCTGATATTATCTATAGACCATAGGTATTCGTAGGTAAATACGCATTGCGCATACTGTTGCAGAGTACAAGCCGCAGCAGGAAGTGCGTACACGTTTTCTGTTATTATAATTTATAATATTATTCCGAGTTATTGTGAGCGGGACGCAGAAACGATTTAAATATAAATAACAAACAGTTTATTCATAACACCCAACAAAATGGCGAGTTAAGCGGCCGGTATAAGGGAAGGTTCTGCGAGACTCGGCAAAATTAGCTCATCGCTTTTTCAAAATACGACAAGCTCAACAAATGCGGGTTTCTATAGACACATTTAAACTTAAGCACTGGTATTGTTATTTGTTTTTCTTTAGATACACAGTGCACAGAATCTAATTTCACGCGAAACTTTGTGTGCGTGTAATATGCAGGGTACACCGGTGTGGGTGTGTGTGCGTGCGTGGTTATAATATGTATCATGCTACGAGAGCAAAAACTTATCGCTTTGCACTCCTAAATTGTTTAGAGTTCCAATAAAAATTTGATAATAATACGTTGTCGAACTATACCTCGTACACCTCAGTAGTGTAATACGTGTCGTAATAATGCAATTGTACGAATTTATATATTGTTTGAATAATGAACAAAAGGAAAGTTTCGTCAAGTGAATTGCATAATCCAGTCAAATTATAAGTTTTTATTCGGGAATTCATGATCATATTATTAATAAAGCCGAGGCGCTGGAAGAATCTTGTTATGTGCTGGGTATGTTCGATGAGAAAAGGGGTTCTAAAGGGCAAAGAAGATTACTCCGAAGAAAAATGGCAGCCTGAAACAATGTAAAAGCGCGACGCTTTTTAAAGAAGGGGTCACGTTAATATAATCTATTTTGGCTCCTCCCCGACCAAAAAAAAAAAAAAAAAAACAAAATAAATGATAGATTTATTAAAATTTCATCGTCCGTGTGTGTGTGGGCAATGAGGGTGAGTTCACCCGTCGTATTTTGGATGTCCGCCGACGGTCTGAAAACCGAACCGTCACACGAATAAAACTATACACTCGTCCGCCGTCCGTATAATATACGGGTCATTTTTCGTGGGATTTAATTTTGAAACGGTGGCGGTCCAATTATGCGGTGGCACACTTGCGTCATTATTTATGACAATATGTCGTCCGGATACGCGATCGACATTAATCCGATGACAAATCGTCGTCGACGTCTCTTACGAGCCGCACTATTCGGGACCCGCGCGGAAGAGTTGTAGTTCGCCGCAGCGTGTATATAATAATAATATATTATTATTATACAGTAACAAAGATTAATGACTGTGTGAACAGTGCGCCGCCACGCGGGTCATTTGTACGGAACGGTTTAACACGGCCGTTTTGTCGTCCGATCGATGAGTTATACGACGACGACAGCAGCGTATATTTTGTTGTTTTTTAACTGTCCACGATGCACCTACTTTCGCCACCACCACAGAATGTGTGGTTTACTTGTCGTTAACGAATGTAATTGATAGACCTCGAATGGACGATTTTGTCGAAATAAAAACTCACTTCAGCGCCTTGTACCGCACGCAAGTCTTTGCGTTACCTACCCAATCCAGTGGCTATAGTATAATACAGTAACTACCTATGATTGTATCATGCATATACTTTTATTTTATGTATTGTAAGTAGGTACCATAATACTTTTTTTTTGTATCATTTCTCTTAATGTTCGGGACAATTATTGGAAAAAATAAAATAGGTACTAATATAATAGTCACAGTAAGACTTCGGCTTGCATCTATCGGAATGTTAACAAATATTATGGAAAAATAAAAAAATAATAACGACTTCAAAAACTTTTACCGAATATTCGATGATTTATTGTTGCTTTAAATTTAAAATTACACACCCAGCCGAGTGGGAAGTATATAACTACCTATAGGCTATATACTAGTACACAGCTGATATATTTTTTAAGAATATGAAATTTTAATGTTAAAAGTTTCACATGTCCAGTTTATCAGTATTCGAGTAAAAAGAATAATTCATAATAATTTTTAACATGTTGGGTATTTAAATATTCAAAAAATTGTATTATTATTATTTTTTACTTTAAACAATATAAATATCATAAATGTTGGTTATTTTATAGAAATTTAAAAAAGTACACAGTTATAACATTTTCACATTTAATAATACAGCCATCTATAATTGGCACGTCCTTTCTAGTCGTCGTGGTATACTGTATCGAGTATATTATAATCGAATCAACAGTATACCGTGTATCTGTTCAATAATACCGCTATCGTGAATATGTCAATGGCCTGGCTATTTACACTTTCTTTTTATTACTCTTATTGTGGAAACACTTACCTAATTGTATTAACTGTTATAAACCGTTAATTAAATAAATATATTAAATAATAATAGTATAATACGCATTGTTTTGTTACAAAATAAGGATATTCCTACACTCTTCGTAACTCTACGAAGATGAATAATAAAAAAAAAATTAAAATTGTTGGGTTGTAAAAATTGTAATTTACGACCAGTTTTCTTTCAACTCACTCATAATGATTTATGAATACTTAGTACTGACCCTAGGCTCCATACGTAAATTATACAATCTTATAAAATCTAATGATTGGTACCTATTCATCGCGTGCAATTACTAATACAGTAATATTATACTAAAATAACAACATATTATAGACTAGTTCAGATAAATAATCAAATGATAATATTGTTACATAGGTCATCGAATTAATATCACAGTTAATCACGCAATTATAATAATATTTAAAATGTTGTTGGTATTGAAAAATGGTAATTTAATACAGTTATTAATGATGCATGTGAATCGTTACGTTTCGTTACCTACTTAATGTCAAATAAAATAAATGAGTCGAAACAAATAGGAGGAATAAAAATTAAAACAATCAATAACATCGTAGTAATTACAAAACAAAATTTCATTTTATGAAAATAACTTAATATGCATCACCTAATATATTATTAAGAGGCTCAAAGAACACATTAAGAATTATATCCTGAACTAAAAACTGTAAATTGTTTAAAGACCTTAAGAGTTTCGTAGCTTGAAATTATATTAGACATGGGCGCAAGTAAAATCTGTGAGCAATTTTTAACCATAACCACGAATCCTAAAACATATTTTTATTTAAGTAAATATAACAAATCTTGGTATGAGTTTTTTTTTTATTGACTTTGAATGAATGAAACTGATATTAAAATATAATATGAAATATATATATGATTTGTTACTTTATAATTATTTACTCATTTAATCAAAATTGTATCACAAAAAAAAAAATAAAAATAAAAAAATAAAAAAAATAATAATAACAATACATAATAGCATACGTAAGTATTACGATTTGCAAAAAATTATTTTAAAAATATCATATAAGTCTTCGATCATTATGTCAAACTCAAAACTTTTGATACAATAGATCGACTATGTTGTTTTCATACAATGCCATGAATAAAATGATATAATACATATTCCAAAAGTCTAGAACTTAAAAAATGATGATATTATAAGGATTATAATATTATTATGATATTAAATAATACAAATTAAGAAAACGTGTTAATTAAATTTTGTATTTGGAAAATTATCTATTACATTCAATTCCATACCATCCGTTGTTCGACGAGGTTACAAAAAAGTTTAATTATAATATTATTTATTATTATATTATTAAAGTTTATAGTATAAATTTATTTTTTACTTCTCAATTGTCATAATATCATAATATTTTTGTAATGTCAGTTAAAATCGAATTCAATTCTAATATAAAATCATCTTAAATTATACACACGGTATCTTATTTTATTTTAAATAGCATTAAATTACCCTGAGGGTTTTTATATTATAAAATAAAGAGAATAGGGAATTTATTATCACAAACCATATTTGAATTAATCAATTAAACCATTTATAATAAATCTGTATCAATATTTAGGAAATGGTGAGTTAAAGGTTAATGACTTTTGTTGGTCAAATTGAAACCCCCATGGATTCAAATTGTTTGATATAATACAAAACCATATTTGTAAAGTAAGTGGGTAGGTATAATATAGAAACGTGTAATGTAAAAACAGTTCTAAAGTTGTCAGATATATGAAACATAAAAACATATATATATATATTTAACTAAAGTTTAAGGATAATAATTAGGTTCTATGTTCATTCCAATAAGGACTTTAACAACAATAATGTATAGTTATAAGAAGTATAAATTGATTATTTTTTTTTACGATGTTTATCGTGTACCTAACTGTGATTTACTTGATAAAATATACGTTTCATCATAACGCAATAATGAGGTCAACCTTGTACATACAACCGGAATTCAAGCTGATCAAGAAGATTAATTATTAAGTTAGTTCAAGTGAGTATTATGTTAATACTTAGATAAGTTATATATGTTATGGTAATTTTTATATGCGATGGATATTACTGATATAATAAAAAAAAAAAAAAAAAAAAACATCTAACAGAACATATTTTAATAAAATGAATAAATAATAACTCGAGCAACTGTACGAGCAATTGGAAGCAATATTATAAAATATTGTTCAAGATAAGAATAAAATTTACTATTTATAATACATTTCTTACAAACAACTACGGCGACAAAAAAACCATTTTTCTTTTGCTTTTGATCAATTCCATAAGTCATTTTTTTTTGTCTATGACAGTAAAACGCAAAATCATTGTATTATTCGATAAAACATTAAAAACAATCTTTAACATTAATTAATCGAATTATTTACTTTTATATCAAGAGAATTATAATAATAAATCATATTGGTAATAATTGTTATCGACTCAAAACATAGAAAATAGGAAAAAAAATATTAAAGTTATATCGTTACATATAATCCAACTAAACTAGATTCATCGTCAAGTTATCTAAAGTAATGAAAGTGTAATAATTATGTTAATGCGTAGTTTGAATAATTTTCAGAAAATTTTCTACAAATAACATTCATAGTAATACTTATGCGACGTCGTCTAACGCAGGCCGGTGTTAAACATTAAGCTATATTTTGATAAAACCATATTTTATTAATGTTGTAATGTTAGGTGCATTATAATATCGTTTTTACCAATCGCGTGGTCGTGTTTAAAACGATCGGTTTTTTTTTTTTTATTTATTTTATATCATTATTATTATTTATACATGTACCAATATAGATTTTTTTTGTTGCTCTCGGATCTGCGTAATTATCGCGTCGGGACAGCTTCCTGTAATCGTCGAAAAATCACCTCTGGCGTCGGTCGACATTATTATATTATTATTATTCGTATTCCCACCGAACATCCCCCACCCCTGCACATCCTGCGTCTAACTCCACACGCAGGCATCACGACCCACACTCGACCCCATCAGAAAGAGAACGCCAATCGACCCCACCACCGACGTTTAAAGTATCGTCATCGGCACGACATGTTATATATTATCATATACGATGTTAGGTCCAGGGGCACAGCGGCATCGACGCCGGTCGCGAGTTTTCTGCCGCAGACGACTCGCCGACCATATTATTGGCGGGGACGTCA
Source organism: Aphis craccivora (assembly GCA_009835225.1). Lineage (NCBI taxonomy): Eukaryota > Metazoa > Arthropoda > Insecta > Hemiptera > Aphididae > Aphis > Aphis craccivora. Next base: position 114,401 of record VUJU01000083.1, on the reverse strand, counting down.
TCATTACTGCTCGCACGTGAACCTTATTATTTATGCTCGACCGTAATACCGACTGTGTGTGTATAGTATATATTATACAGTAATTGGCGCACGTGACGTATGTATAATAATAATATAGTGTGTATTATAATGTTTACGATCGCGTGTTATCCGGATTCGGTCCCTGTGGTCGACGTTTGTGTACGAAAATCGGGTTCCTACCACCTATAGGTATATTATATAGCTAATAATTTCGGAATCGTAAATTACGTGATTTCCGTTGCAGCATTGTGCTACGATCGAGGCGGTGTGTGTGTGTGTGTGTATGATATATTAAATCTACAGAATATAAAAAGAGAAAAAAATCTATACACAGTTCTTCACAGCGTCCGTGTCTTCGTGGTCAACACACTCATCGCCGACTAAGACTTATCTCGCTATCGCAATTATCTACGAAACCCGTTTACAAACTGTTAGTTCCTTAAATTTGCATTTTTCACTACTGTCGATAAACGCGAAAACAAATAGTTGCATTGTTAATTTTGAGTAAATGAGAACCAAAATATAATATTTAGAATTATTACTTAAAATAAAATAAAATTGTACTGCGGAGGTTCTATGATACAGTTAGCATTTTTCAAAGTCATTATTTATAAATTCTATCGACAGAGACGTACACAGTAGTATGTGCTCATTTTATTTGAATAATACATAATATGTTAAGAACTATCGACAAATTAACGATTTAATTGTTTAGTGTGTTTCTTTTTATTAACTATATAATTTTAACTGTATTATGATATATCAATACATATATAATACATATAATACATTTATAAATCATTATATGGCTTTATGGGGAACGTACGAAAGGTAGTTAACATTAAAATTATCTGGTAAATATTAAAAGGTTATCATAGATAATATCAGTCATGATAAAATAATTATATGACATGATTTCATGTTTTCCACATTTGAAGCGAATGCACACAAAAAATAGCGCCTCTTCTGATTGACCAGAATGTATAGCTATGATAATATCCACAAAACGAAATTACGTCTACGTCACTGCTGTGTAAACACTTGCATGTCATTATAATACGTATTTAGTTTATCATGATACTAGATATTATTAACAGTGGATTATTGGTTGATATTAAAATTGTCTTTGGCTTTATGATGACGGTAATGACAACATAAATTATTAAGCCACCCTTAAATGGTTATAATGTCATCTGTTCATAATAAACCGTTAATTCAAATAATAGACTATTGTCTATTGTAGGCGAAATTTGCTACAACGATTGATAGTAAGTAATAACCAAGCCATAATGAAAATAAAACTTTATTTCAAATGCAATTACTCCAAAACAAAATAGGTATGTACTGCTTGTTCAAAACATTTAATAAATTTGATCGATGACATTTTATAATTTTCAACAAAGCGGTTAACCGGAAACAATTGATTAATATCAGAGGTTCAGAAATTTTAAAAAAAAAAAGGTTATTTAAAAAAATTAATGTTCAATTGTACATAAATAATAAATATAAAAGTTCTAGGGTTTTGACACGTCAAAGAGGTAATAAAATAATAATTATGTATTAATATATTTATATATTTAATATACTTAATGATTAAATAATTTTATTAACCAAAAAATAATTGACTAATATAAATTTGATTGGTTACTATAGTGTGATAATAAATTATTAAAATTGTTTAATAATAGTCTCGGGTTGTGAATTTGAACGTAAGCCAAAAGTCGTCGATAATATTAAGATACCTAAGTATCTAATGGTTTTGGAAATTGTTAAAACATTAAAAACTTAAAAACAGAGACTTAGTATAATAACAATTGAATATATTATATTATAATATTGGAACTTATATTTTCAACTGTCGATGGTTGGCATGCAACTCGCAGAATCTGCGAGCCAACGATGTATATTGTTTTTTTGCCCTGATTTGAGGGTGCGTAATAATTCGGTTTACTGGAGGGAAGTTTGAAAACAAAAAAAATATAAATTATTGTGTCCCGGCTGTGATAATATGTGATGCGCAAAAATCGATATATGTGACGTATATACAGGGTGATTCATTAAGCATGTTAATTCTCGTTTTTCATTAAATAATGCATTTATATATTTATTTACTATTTATTTATTTTTTGAAAATGTTCATGTACTTAGTTTAAAGTTGTAATGAGTAGCTTTTACTCAAACGAATTATTTATTGGATGTAATTATTAGAGTATAAGTCTTTAAAAATATTTACAAAATATTATAAAACACATATATGTAATATTTAATCTATCTAGTGTTAATTATACTTAATACATTTGTATTGGTTATAAATGTTAATAGATTAATATTGATTACTACATTTTTCAAATCACTATAGCCAATATATCAACAACCTCATTATCATTAACAAAGTGTCTTTAGTACGTATATCTTAAAAACTAATCGTTTCAATTTTAAATTTGATAAATCAACGTTTTCAGAAAAATTATCTAAAAAAATCTGTAAAAATAATTTACAGTAGAAAAGTGGAGTTCTCATTTGAAAAACAAAAGTTTGTATCTCCACAGGATACTCCTTTAATAATAAAAAAAAATCTCAAGATCTAGTATTCGAGTTAGTTTAAAATTCTAAAAATCAGAATTTGAATAAATTCATAATTAAATTAAAAATTGGGGGGGGGGGGTGAACATGCTCGATGAATATTTTGCTATATATACATATATTTATTTTTTTAATTCAGGTGGATTGTAGTGTGTGTGAGTACCTATATGCGTGTTCGTTTTTATGTGAATGGGTTTGTACTTGTGTGCGTGTGGCTTCCGGAAAACGATCCGTAATGGATTCCACGGGGAGTCCCATTAATTAAAACGCGTAAATTATGCAAGGCAAGGATCGTCTCCTCACGGGCGCGGCGGTATCCGCAAATTGAATTCTACCCCCAGGAACGTTGTGCACGCGCTCCGTATGGGTATGTATATGAGTGTGGGTGTGTGGGCGTGTATGTGTGATAGACCGAGTATACCACCGAACCGTATTATTGTGTTTAACTTGATCAACGGGCACGGGGGAACACGCGTGGTCGGCGGCTGCTCCGGGGAACCTGAGTAATTTGACAAGTCTATACGACGCCACTGTACAACAATTATTATTTCATTCGCAAAGCATACGACACATACCGTGTGTTTATCATACACATACATTGTAGATAAATATTAGGGACGCACGAGCATTTATATAATTGCTTTTCGTAAGTCACCTCCGAACGATATTATATAGAAACGCGGCTGTTACAATCATAATAGAATTATCAGCTGTGTTGCAGGGTCAAACGAGCGCTAGATGACTACTGCGACGGCCGGCCGACAAGTGGGATCATCGGTGAACGCTGACAGTTCAGCTTAATGAAAATCAGTGAATTTTATGTTCGATATTATATTATAATATTGTGTATTTAAATAAATTCTAGAAATTTATGAATTCGATTTCAATCAGCTATCGTCTCGATAGCGTATAGTATCAATATATCCGAGTTGAATCGAACTTACAGTTTACTACTCATGCGTAACTACAGGGACATTTTACGTCAGTTGATACCAAAATAAATGTAACGATTTAAAAAAAAAAAAGTTTAACTATTTTGGTGAAAATAAAAATTTTGTATTATATTTAAATAATGTAAATACATAATTATGTAAAAAAATACTCATGAATTTCGTATTTTTAAGAGATCATCAGTCTGATTTTTGTCAGTTGTAGTTTTTTTCCATTTTTTTGAGCTCTATTCAAAAAAAAAAAAGAACACATAATAACATCTTAGTATCACACAACTGTTTGAAGTTTTTTTTACGTAGTCAGAAATATACTCACAAAGAAAAAAAATGATGATAGAAGATTTACCCGGGCGATGACAAATGACGCATTCTGTATCCGTTACACTTGGTCGAAAATTTCAATTACACGATTTTGTTTGTGAATAACATAGTTATCATTAATTATGTAGTGCATGTACAAATTAATTAAGTACATAATATAATATTATGATATGTTTGAGTTCAGTGGAACCCTTTTTTAGTGACTTGACTAAATCAAATTTAATGGGTAGCCCATAAACTAAGCTGCAACGTAAATAAATCCTTCTTCCGACCAACCGACCCCTACTACACTTCCACGAATATATTAACATTATAGTATTTCTATACATATATATTTGTGGGTATAATGTATAATGTATTCTGCTTAATTTTTGTTTTGTTTTATCGATATTATATAAACGCTAAGACTATTCCTCGGCTTTTGGACCTACCTAGCTATAAGTTAGAATATTGTATGTTTGAGTACGTTTGATTAAATATGTACCCACCAAAAAGGTCAACTCGAAAAGTAGGTTCAAATGTGTAGTAGGTATATAATATATATAATATATATATATATTAGTAGTATCTGTATAATGTGTAAATAGAACACGTGATGAGACAGTTAATATAATTTAGTCATCTATATGATATAGATACTCGACAAATAATAATACAATAATTAATATTTCAATGTATAAATAAGTATATATATATATATATATATACGATGTATAGAATGTTCAGCTTTTGAACCGACGTACCGAAATTTCATCGCAGCTTTACCATTACTTAATTGAGTTTTCGGATCAACAATATATTAATATTTGCTTTTATCGTTTCTCAAATCGTTTGGCATTTATGGAAGAATTTGTCGTATGTATTTCACTTGGTTTTGCACATCGTCGTTGCAAAATTAATAGTGTATAAAACGCGTTTGAACCCGCACTTGGATTATATCGTACTGGCTGTGAGGATTCTGACTTCCGCGAAAAATAAAATATATGATGGATTTGCTGGAGACGTAGTTCACGCCTTCTCGACCATACGAATATCGCAACTTGTCTTGAGTCACGTCCGTATAGGCAAAGCACGCGCGATTCCGGTGGCAAAAAATAAAGAAATATCCGGGAAAATGTTAGGGTGATCGGGTGATCGTTACCACTGCAGGATCGTGTAAAAAAATAACTGGTAGATACATTATATACGTTTGACTTTGTGTTGCGGGGGAAGTTCGGCAGGCGTAAACGACACGCGTTTAATGTGGTGCGCTGTATTACGATGGTAGTAAAGACGCAGAGTACATATTATTATTATACTGCTACATTGATCTACATTATAACGATGGTGAAAAACGTCACGTTTCGTACATTATAGTGTGCCTATTGTTCATCAGTGATTCATCGGCGTGCACCCTCTTCCGGGGTGACTTTGGTTTGGGGGATGGGGGTGCTGAAAAAATTTTATTGTCGAAGATTATGGCCGATATCGGAATATTATATTGATTCTCCCCTGGCCAGCTCAACTCGCCGCTGTGAGAGGGATCGAATCTGGCGGCAAATTGACTCTGGCCACACATATTTGAAATTCACCAGTGTAATAGTATAAATCCAGGGGCTTGCAGGTCGTTTTATTGCTCTAATTTTGACGTGTGCCGGGTCGTTTGTACAAACCAATTGCAAAAGTATGGGAAAATCGCCCCGATTGATTGGAAATCCAATTTCGAAAACTCCCGAATTAATATATTATTTTTGTATGTTTTTGTCAACAATATTAAATTAACCAGCATACAAGGGAAGTATGAAAAATATGACAGATATCTTTAGTAATAACAAATATTGTATGAATTGTAAGTTATCTTCAACACGACAATATAATATTATACCCTGTCTCTGTTTTAGCATTGGAATAATAATACAAATAATAAAAGAATATATTATTATTTATGTCATTAGTTTTTTCCTACAAATCCCATGTTTCCGGAATACAATGTCAAATGAAAGATGTTAATGGATATGAAAACTCCGTTTCGTATTAAGCATTGAATACTAAACAAACAGAAATTCTCGACGATTAATTGCATTAAATTTTTCATGATGACTTCCGTTTGAAATGTTTTAATAACGAATAGCAGCAAAATATCATATATTATAGTAGTTATTATTGCCATCTGTCCTTTTGTTAAACAAATTATTTTGGTGTTTTTATAATTTTATTGTTATTTCTATTCCAAATCGTTAGAAGAATGAAAAAAATTTTGGCCAATCGAATACTTATGATGCTAAAACAATAAACATCATATTATACTAATATAATATTTAGATTGAAGTTGATGTTGTTTAACATACTTAGTAAGGTATTAGGTCATGATTTAAATGTCAAAACTAGTACTAGTATTGACCTTAATTAGTTAACACTTGGTTTATATTTTCTATTATATTGTGTTTGAAAAACATTACAACAAACCAATTACAATAAAAGAATAATATTACACCAAGCCGGTAATGATTATGAATTCAGCCCGTGTATGAGAATGGGAAAAAAATGATCAAAGAACTTATTTCCGTTCTAGGTTTATAGTAATATATTTATGTATGAAAACTATACGATGCATCAGAATAGTGTTGTAAACTAATAATTCAACATTTTTGGTTCTTCCACTTCCTGTCAACTGCTAAAAAAAAAAAATATCAAAATCACATGATATGTCAACGTTTTGTTCCAAAATTTCCCAGCGTATATAATTTCATATGTTTTATGCTTTATCACTTAGAATATAATAAAAATATGATAAAATATATTAAAAACAATGATTTAAAATTATCTTGTTTATCGATATGTTTAATATTTTAGAAGAAGGTGATTTGTAAAATACTACATGCCATTAAAAAAAAAAAAAAAAAAACACATAGTTTTACATCACAGATAAAAGTCTAAAGCTGCAGTTACATTCACAGTATGTTATACACTACTCAAATCGTTATGGACATTAGAGTGTACTTTTGTGGATTTTGAAACCACCATATTAACATGTATAACATAGTATTAAATAGTTTTAATTAACTTACAGCCGATGGACGTTCTACACCGTTATAAATATTTGTACAGTTATATAGTTTACTGAATAAAATATCCATAATAAGTAGAGTTTCAATATTTTTCGTAAAATCAGACGGAAAACTTAAACTAAGTACTACATTTTTGTTCGAGCTCCCCTCTCAATACCATCGTTACAATAGTAAACTAATATTTAATCAGGACGTCCACGGTAAATACACTACGACAAAATAAACAGTCGACATCGAGGGGATGTACCCAGAGAGACCGGACTTCCATTAGACAACTCGACACGATTTCACGAGCCTCGTCGAGCAAAATAAGCCGATTTAAAAGTGTAACAGTATATCGTATAATTAAAAAAAAAAAAAAATCATTTTATTGTTATCATCAATTATAATATAAATAACAAATGTTGATTTGTTTATTTTTAAATTAAAGCCACTGAGCCGTGGAATATTTCATTTCTATCGCAGTCGAGAATTGACGATTTTTTTTTTTTTTTAAAATATCATTCATCATAATGTTATTATTTTTATTTTTTAATTTGCAATTAATTTTAAAGTATATTCATAACTCATTTTAGTTGACAATATGAGCTAGTAAGACTTTATTAATTAATAATTAAAATTAAATTAATTTTGTCATTTTGGACATACATTTTAGTTTAATTTGTGAGTAGTTTATAATATAGTGTTTATACATTACTGTAGATAGATAAAAATACAACATGAGCATTTTGCCCGCATAGAGAGTATAACGATGTTTTAGTAACAATTTCAAGTCGTTATTAAATAAATATACTATTATTACTCATTTCTAACACTTGTGTCATATAATCTAAATATTAACATCCTTAAATCCTTTGCACGTGATAATAGTAAATTATATTTTTTTTTTTTTATTAATTTTTAAAGCTAATTGCCATTGCAGTCACATAGAACATTCATTTTATTCCAATACATTCAAACCCATCTAAACGAATTTTGTTATTTTAAAAACAATCATTCCACAGTGTTGAGTATATCTATATAAACTAAGCTATTAGTATTGTTTTTTTTCTGCATATTTGTATGTACCTACATAATATTTCAATCGAGAGTTTGTGGTAGGATAGAAGAACGCACTACTATAAAGGAAACACGGAAAAGGGTTATACAAGAGTTTTCGGTCTTTCTTGAAACGGTTAAATCATTTCAAATATAATATATATATACATGTTTCACATAACCCCCAGCAATATTCGTCATTCATCGTATATGATAGAATGGCGGAAGCCGTGGGGTTCCAAAACTGTCAGGGCTAAAAGTGTTTGTGTGTTCAAACGGCTGGAAAACGAGAGCAATATTCCTCTCTCTATTTTTTCCTCTCGCCCCCACTGCGAATTCAACGTGTAACCATTCTGCTACTATATACCTTGTCATCCATCGATGAAATCATTTTCTGTTTTCCAATAATGTCTCCGGCATTGTCCTAACACGCGTTGTTTAAAAAAATATAAACGAAAAACATTGAAAACGGTGAGCAAAACCTTAACAGACCCTCCCCAAAAAAATAAACAAAAAATCGATCACATCATTCCCACTCCTTTTAGTTTCCAGTTCTCTACCGTTTATACTGTATATAAATATAAATAATATGGTCACACACGCCATTAAGAAACTGGATTCTTCAAAATGGCAAAGTATTGAAAAAGTTTCTCTTTTGCAGTTTTGCGAAACAACGATAAAAGTATTAACACCATCTGCACTTTTCCGGATTACTGTTATGCGCAAGAAATCCCCTTTGCTATGGCTTTTTTCGTTCTTTTTATTTTTGACGTATTCACTTCTATGTACTCTGAAAACACATTATCGTCTTACGTTTTCAGCTCACAAGCAAATACATATGAGAATAGAAATTTGATTCCACAAACAAGACTACAGACTGCAATACGAAGACGTGATGAAATACCAATACACTCGGATCCGATCCAATTTTCTTGAAGACATTTCGGGTTCATATATGAAACATTTCCTTGTATATCAGACAATCCAATGATCCGTTGAAAAACGTCACACTCCTACATCAAACCAAATTTTACACTCTATTGTTTTACACTTCACTCGAACTATAGTTTTCCTATACACAGTAAAATTTACCAAGAATATTCACGGTTTATCCCTACCTACTATTTTTTTTCGAATCAAGAACTTATTTAATTCCTAATTTCTGTAAGTGCTTAAAGAAAATATTTTTATGAATTTTTATATTATTTAATGATTATCTTCTATTAATACTAACTTTTTTTTCTTTCAAATAAGCATAATCACTACTTTTTCTTGTAAAATTTCGACGCGAATAGTTTTTTTTGAAATGTTGATGTACCTAAATCAAAATTCAAACAAGTATTTTAATGAGTTTTGCGAAGTCTTTAATAATAATCCTTGTAAACGGGTTCATAAAAATATAAAATATATGTTAAACATGTTTGATCTAATATTTATAATACTCAGACATTTTTAAAATTTATAAGATGTTAATAGATACATATTGATAACTATACTGTTTGTATTAAAATCGTACTTAGCTGTATGTCTTCTAAACCTATAGCTATTATTGTTTCTATTGTAATTAGTATACAAAGTCAAATATGTAAAAAAAACTACCTATTCGTTGATCTATAAGATACATATACTTTCAAAAGTACTCTTAATCTGCTTAATAACATTTATAAAAAGTTATTCGAATTTGAAAAAATAAGTTGTTATCACTACCTGGCATTCTATAATGTATATAATATATTATATCAAAAATTTGATAAACATGTTTGTTGGATCATTCTATATATAACATATTATAATAATTCGCGAATAAATAACGAAACACGAGTATTATTCTATAGATACTATGGTACTGGTATACATACATATATTTATTTATATGCTATTGGATCTGAAAATATAATGAATGTGATAGATGTGTATGACTAGTATTGTTTAAAAATAAATTTATAAAAAGCTTAAATATTGTACCGATAACATAATATTCCTATAAAAATGACATTTTTTTTTTCGTTATTTTGCTATCGATCCATGGTTATAAAATATTATATGTGTAAAAATTACTGAAATTATCTGTTATATATAAAACTGTGAAGAAATGAGGTAAAAAAAAAAAAAGTTATAATTTATTAATTTTAATGAATATTTACTAAAATGTTCATATAAGTTTAACTATTAGATTTGCCTGTTTAAAACAAAGGTATTTTATAAAATAATATTTTTACGCAAATTTATTCAGTGTTTTATATTATAGGTAGGTAGTTAATATAATATTATTCTATTATTTTTTATCGTATAAAATAATTATTAGTCTATTTTTTACCTCTACACACCGTTGAGTTTAACAAAAAAAATATCATATATGCATTAATGCGCCTCACATAACACCTGCTCTATACATGTCATCTAACCATAATATTAATTATTCGTAATGATTTATTACATTAAAGTCGCAGTTGACTGACCCAGCACACTCTCATACCCACTATAACGTGTAAATTGCATTTTGTTGTTGTTTTAATCGATTTGTGATTTTTTTTTTCAGCAAGGCTAGTTCTGCAGCTGTACTGTTCTTGCGTCTTTGTACTTTATACTATATACTACGTCGATAATATAGGAAATTACTTCGGTAGGTCAACTTCGTAGATGTGAATTCTGTCATGGGAGTACAACAGTCAGATGACTGATCGGCTATTCTGCCCTATAGTCTGGTAAATAAAAGTGTAGGGGAGCGTGATTTAAAGCTCAGCATTTCCACCCTTCCATACGCACTTGCGACGGATAAGTCACGCTGCCGCACGATGATTGATACGGAATCGTTTTTGGCGAGACAGTTGTTTAATATTTTTTCTTGCTCCCTCGGCAATCTCTTATTTTGATTATCTGATATTTTACTGATCTAAAGCAATAGAGTTATCGAAAATATGATTATATTCATTCGTACAAAGGTAGAACCAAGCGAGTGTAAAATTTGCGGCTCAGTGAATCTTACAGAGTAACAATTTGTAACACGTGGTCACTAGTATTAATATTATGTGAGAACTATACCATATAACGTATTTCTTTATTGGTAATATCGTATGTGAACATGGTAAACATATAATATTAACATGCATGTGAATAAATGCAGATGAATCAATATTTTAACGTAAGTTATGCATTTATACGAATACTTTTACTAATTTATGTATTTTTCGTTTATTTTTCTCTCTTTATTTATTTAGAATATGTATACATAGTAATTTTAAGTCACATATTAATACATAGTATCATAATATAAACTATTAGCAATATAATTATATTAATAATAATTTGTATTATTATAAGCAATTGCTTAAGAATCATCTAAAATACATACCTGCATAATTCTCAAAATATTGAAAATATATTTCTAATATTATCAAAAATAATTTTAAGCTAATGTTGGTAATTTTAGCTATTTACATATAATGGAAATTAAAATAATTTTGTACATTCAATAACTAAGACTAAATTATTATATTTGATTATATTTTATTTCAGTATTAGTTTTAAAAATTATATATTTTTAAATACATTAAATAAGAGAATTAAGTACAATGCAATTTTATTTTATTATTTTATTGTGTTTATAGCAATATATTAATAGTTTTAATACACTTTTCAAGTGCATTAAAACAATGATAACTGATCATATTTCTTTTTATAGAAATATTATACAACCTAAAAAAACCCAAATATGCATAAAAGCTTTTCATATAATAGTTTTATGTTTAGATTTTATACGGTCGTAAAAAGAAATGTATTATATTAGTTAAAATTCTCTATACTCTTCATTCTATTAAAAAAAAAAAAAACTACATACTATTATAATTTATAACTTACAAGTTACAAGCCATTATTTATATTATATATGTTATATAATATGTATATCGTTTAAACGTTCAAATGAAACTTAATTCTATTAACTTTCACAGTACATAATTATTTACATAAGTCATGTAGAAATTAATAGATATTTACGTAAAAGTATTTAATAATAATTTTAAGGTAATATTAATTTTTAGTAAAAATTATAATTTACAACAAATTATTTGATTAATTTTATATTAGCTGATTATACATTGTTTTATATAAAAATTCTAAAGAATGCAACCTATACGTTTGGTAAAAATAATAACGATTTAATTTTAAGACGTGAACATAATATATATACGTTTTAATATATATATATTCATTTAAAATATCAAACATGAACATTGAACAAAGATAATAAATAATATAATGAATTATGCTTACACTATAAATTTACTATAAGAGCACATTAATTGTTTTTATGTAGACATTTTAATTGCCATGGACTTTATATTTTAAGGACACTTCCATACACCCTTTCTTAAATTTTAATGATTTCCTTTATTTTTTTATTCAAATTATATTTTACACTGAATTTTGTTCCAAAAGTTTTTTATATACTGTGTAAATTTTATACTAACGTATTGTTGTATTTTTTTTTATTTCCTACATAAAAGATCAATAATTAATATTATTGCATAATCACTCTAGTAATTTTATTTATTTTTAGATACTACCTATCCTACCAATATTAATATAATTGCCTACATGTTTACATGTTTATCCAGAGTAAGTAAAAAAAAAAAAAAAAAACAATAATTTAACCATAAATAAAATTAATTTTAAAAGTAAATTTCTGATTTGGAAGGTCAGATAAATGTTCGTCCATTACTATAATATAATAATGTGATTGTAAAATTATCCATTCCGTTTCTCCAATAGAATTCTGTGTTTTAATAATACAATACACTCATACTAAAAATCGAAGTGAATAACGCTGAAGAGAATTTTAGAAGTATACTGGAAGTATAATGTTTTCATAAGAAAATAAAAAGATCCGTTTCAAGAATCGAATATTGCGAGTACGTAGGTACTTGTATTAAATATTTTATCGCGAAACACTTTTTCGAAAAGCTATGATGAAAAAATAATTCGATGAAAACGTAGCACAATGCATCTTTTACGTGACGTACGGGTACGTAAAAAGCGAGTTCCTATAGCTATACATGTCTTGAGATCATAATATTATTGCTTTTTTACAATGCAAACGCCTAAAATATTTATCCAAAGAGATTTCTTTTATTTCTTCACGGCTCGCGGGCCCGTAAGACCGCCGAACGCGGCACACAAAAATACGTTTACTGTATAGTGGTGTTGCCTCCCCTCACCCATCGTATGTGACCGCATCGTCGTATTATGTACGCGATTCTAGACGACCGTGACCACACAGTCGATTGCGCCGAATGACAAAAGTTTCGTTTTATTATTATTGTTATCATCATTATCATCATTGTCGGGCGAGGGGACGCCAAATGTGTAATAACAATGAGTCAATACGGAGAGCTGTGGTACTCTGCGTCGGCTCCGTGGAGGAGGGTCGGTCTCGTCAGGATACCCGCGTCGCGATGTATTTTGTGTTGTCAATATACATCATATACGTAGTAGAATACAGCTCGTGTGTGTACAGTTTTCCGTTTTCACCCTGTAGAATAAACAACCCATTCAACGGATTAAATTGTACAGTCATTGTTGTATTTGTTATTTTTATTATTAGTTCTAACGTTCAGATTTTAATTTCACGATTGTCGAATCGAACCACGTTTTCAAATCGTTTCAATAAATGATCGTAGCCAACCGGTGACATGGTGATGGTTGGGTATTTCATTCGGCCTAAACCTTGTAATAAGGTTTTTTTTTTTGCGTAATAGTTTAAAAAAGAAGTATTACAGTTAATTGAAAAAAAATAATTTTTTACTTTGATGAAGTTCAATAAGTCTTAAATGTATTACACACGCATTCGTTTAATAAGCCATTTAAAATGATAATATTTATAACAAAAAAAAAACCTTAATACTGCTATTAAATAATATGGTACTACGCAAGAAAGTACTCTATCAAAAACAAAATCAATGAAAAGTATAAATTATTTAAAAATATATATTATATATATAAATAATATAGATTATCGTATAAAATAAGTAAGTACTATAATAATAATAATTGTTTGCGTTTAAAATAATGTATAGTAAATGTATAACTAATATAATCGATTCTATGACTCATCTACACGTGATTACGTGACAGATATTTTATGTTTTCAAATTTAGTCATCTATACATATTATAATATTATAATAAATTGTCAATTCAAAATCGAATTAGTGAAATAGATATTTGAATTTATTTTCAAGCAGAAATAGAAAAGTGATGATACAATTATAGAGTAATATATAATATTATAATGAATATATATTTTATTTCTGACAAAAGTAGTAATTTTACTATAAAACTAAACTGATAATTATCTGATGTTACATAATTGACTATATTATTTTACTACCAATAAAATATTTGAAGAAATATGCCATTACGAAACGATATAACATATAAGAACAAATCACGTTCACATGGACACGAGTACACGACTGCGCGACTGTTTCATTGATTTAATCACTGTTATTGTTTTTTTTTAAATTATCAAGCCCATAAAATAGATTAGCATTCACGTCTGAATGCACAGGTTTGTTTAATAAGACGAAAATCGAAAAAAAGTCATTATAAAAGCGCTATATTATTATTTTGGGAAATCTATAGTTGGATTTCACGAGAGCTTAAATAATGGTTCTCGGGGTAATGGAATTAAATTACATAGTTTTTCCCATCGTCGTTTAGTATATATCTAATACAATATGATAAAATAAAATGCAAGAATGTGCTTATAACAGTTTAAACGAGCAATATTATCCATGTTTTTTTGACCACGAATCGCGATTACACGGACATTGCAGTATAGAACGAGTCTGTCGTTTGCCGACAATTTTACGTACTTTTACGTGTCAACTACAACATTCAAGTGCGCACACATACGAGCACATGTGAAAACTGAGAAAATAAAAATGAAAGTAAGATGTAATTTTTTAGCCATTCATTTTTCCGTTCACGTATTTCTTGTGGAGGTTCCCCGCTAAGGGCCGTTGCGCGTGGACACACACCTCGCGTCTATATTAATATTCCGTGTAAGCGTTTGCCGATCGCCATCGGCGATAAGTTCGGTATCGCACCTTTCCGCCGCTTCATCCTTATATTTCCTCCCCTTTCCCACCACAACCGGATATTCTACGACCAAATGGTGCGAATATCTTCCTTTCTTTCCCCTCGTCCACACCGCTGCCGAGTGCCGACCAAATACTATAATATATAATATTGTGCGTGCAATATATATATTATATATATATATAAGTATTCGCTATATATACAGCAAAAACACATTCCGGGGTATACTATTTTTTTCTAAGCTAACGACCCGAGAAAATTTTCGCCTTTGCCTGTATATCGAATAATTTATTATTTCATTCCCCTTTGCAGGCGTGAATCGAATGGTCGGTGGTGGAGGACCTGTGGCGGAAAATGGTGACGGGAAGGACGGGAGGTGGTGGGCTAGGTATGATAGTGGGTGCGGCTCTGCAGTTACGGAATTTTCTTGGATAAGAAGTAGTATTGCGTATGTGTGAGTGGGTGTATGTGTGTTTGAGCGGGAGTAAAAGAAGATATGGTTTTTCGGACTGGCGGCTGTCAACGGCAGAATGGTGACGATGACAAATGCATTTCTACCGGGTCGACAGCGGCAGCGGTGGAAAGGGTGGCTCTTCTATTTAATAAAATATCAGCGGGTTCCGTGGGTAACTCACATGTGTGTGCGTGTATACATATTACATACGTATAAAAATATATTATATCTATGAGAGTGTGTGTGTGCACGCGCACACTCTTTGGACGATAAGGATCCTATAGTTATGTGTGTGTATGTGTGTGTGTGTGTGTTTGTCGTCCGCCAAAAACAGTTAATGGAAATGGTGCGCGCATTATTTTTCTTCGGAGCCGGAACAATACGTCCGCAGATTAAAATCCGAAATGACGTTCGCCGCCGGGAAAACGATCGTATTAAATGGTATTGAATATAATATGAGAAGTATAATATTATACGTCAATGCGTCAGATAACGAGAAAACTGCAAAGTCGTTTGCAAGTTTTCCACAGGACGAGAAATTAAAATCGGTTTTGAGATCATGACGTACATAATATTGCAGTATACTGTTTCGCACCGCATGAAGTCGAGTAGGTACCGACGCCAGCGGAGGCTGATGTGATGGATCCACGCTGTATATTACAATAATGTATACTTATGCAGAGTAATAAAATACGAGTGTTTATGCGCAACGTCGTCCGTTCGTCATGACTTCTGTATTCCGGAATCGTGTTTACGACCCACGCGATAACTTAATAAACTGTTCATAAAACTATAAAAAAAAAAAAAAAAATTAAATAAATAAACGGAATAAGTATGTTATGAATAATAATAATAATAAACACATCATATACCGAATCGAGTTTAATGTACTTATTTATACATACAAAACACTAGTTAAAGATATCTATTTGGCCGTCTTTTTTATTTCTCGATTATTATTGTACCTATAATGTTATAATTTATAATACTCGGACAATAACTCGTTACATAATTAACGAAGACGTTTTATGTAATATAGATAAAGGATAAGTAACATGTAAACATCCGTACTATACAATATTAATAGCCAATTATAGAAAATCTCGTAAGTACCCATTCGTATTTAAAATTATATTAAGTATTTTTATTGACCAAAATAACTGTTTTATGGTGTACTACTTTCAATATTAAATAATAACGTTACAATAAAAATTGTCTTGATTTTAATTTTTCAAATATCAGATTTTTTCTAAAACTTAATAATAAACTATTATAATGTTTGATATTATTATATAATATTTATTGAAAAAAAATATTTAATACAATCTATGGTATTGGTATGAAAAATATTAAGTTGCTAGTTACTCAACGACTTCCCATGTCGTTCGTTTACTACTTTAAGCTATGTGTGACTCATCAGGAGACAGATATATGATGGACGTTTATAGCGACGGCAAAGTATACACATTCAGTACTAAATCGTGTGCTGTACGGTGTTCCACAGTGTTCATATACATTAAACTAAGTAGGAACTAACGGCTGCTAAAAAAAAGACTCATCATTTGAAAGTTTTCGGTATTCACCAATTGTAGAAAATGGCATAGCCTGAAAGTGTACTCGGTTATCAAAATTGTACATATTTAATAGCTCATACACGTTGGCCGTGCACTTTTATACCGTGACTACTGTATCCATCACTTTGCATTATACAGGTGTCATTTCCGTCATCCTCGGGTCTGCAAAAATATTTTTAAATATTCAATTTATCTTAAACGCCTTAATTAAACATTTTTAAGTCTTAGGGATATTATATATTTTATTGTTTTGTTAAAAATAAGAGTGATAAAAATATCCTAAGCTTAAGTTGCCAGGTACCTAAATAAATTCAAAGCCCAACCGTTAATGCGCTGCCTTCGTGCCTACATTATATATATGTAGCAGTGGGTATTAACAAAAACGATCACAGTCTTCAGTACCTACTGTAGTTTTTTATAGTCTGTTAATGATTAAAAAGAAAAACGAAAATGATACATAAAAAAAGATATATAACCTATAACTTTATTAGTCAAGTTTAACATAAATGTTATAAGAATACCTATTAAATTTAAGTATAATGTGGAAGTTAATCACCATTCACTACATTTTTAATACATCTAAATTATTTTCTTATACATTAATGAATAATATTCTGTTTTAAAGAAATTTTCCATAACATCCGCATTCAGTGATGTAATTATGGGTATTTCAAAAAATAATTATACCTACTATATAACGTAAAACCACTTATACGTTATAATATACAATGATACATTTATGCAATTATGATAAAATGTAGTACATAAAGAATACGACTCATAACGATAATATTATATGCACAGCGCTTTTGTGAGATATCCTTTCACGTAAACGTCCGTAATACGTCTTCCTTATTCTCGTCATCAGCGGCACGGTCGTTCGGTCGGTAGGCTCTGTATTACTATTATTATTATGGAAGTGAAAATTTAAAATAAATAGCGTCGTAAGCCATTAAGGGGTATCGCTTTGAAGATAAAAGTAATAATAAAAAATTATATACCTTTTTCCAGGAAAAAGTATAAAACTGACGTTAAAAAAAACAACACACAATATTCATCTTAAACGTCTGAACACACAACGTAGACGCAATGGCGTAAAGCCGGCAGCGGATACGTTGTATGTAAAAATACTGCGAAAAACAAAATACAATATCTGTAAGATAAATATATATTATAATATAGGTAACAGTATATATATGCAAAGTCCTGGATCTTAGTATAAAATATCGGCACACAGTACTAAAAAAAAAATATGGCGAATGTAAACCTATAATGTACCTATTAAAGTATCAATTTTTATAAAAATTCCGATCATTTTTTTTTTCAGTTAGCTGCTTCAAAGACTATTACGTGTAAAAAAAATATATGAATATAACATTAATTGTTTTGACGTTCAGTTTATTTTTAGCTGCTCTATTACCATGTAATTCTAAGGATCGAAAAAAATTATTATAATAATTACATTTTTAAAAGCTCACTGACTTTTTTGAAGGAAATATTTTTTTTTTTTTTAGTGTCATGTAATATTATACTGTATTATAGTGAGTGGTATATGTGGAAGGTTTTTATCAAATTAAAACAAACGTAGGGGTTGCAATTCAAAACAATGATTAATCATTATCACCACAATAAAAAAAGTAAAACATTGCTTATTATGCATTTTAGTTTTTTTAATAAAAAAAAACTTTTTAATTTATAATTAAATATTGTATTTATTTCTATAACAAAATCAAATATACATTACTAAAATATACATACCTAACTTATCATTCCTAAAAATTGTAAAGTAGCCAATGTTTATATTTTCAATAATTAGAATTAAGCCTACTATAATATAACATAATCATATTTACCAATAGCCTGTCACCATTATTCAACATAAAATACATAATATGATAATTGAAAAAATAAATGTTAATTTTCCAAAAGTTCACTCTATATAATAATATTTCTAATAAAGGAGTTAAATATAGTATAATAATTTGCATATGATGTAATATGTTATACTTTGAAGTAGAAATAGGAATTAACACAACATAAAGGTGAAAAACTTTTAAGTCCAAAATCCGTAAATTTGTCTACCTACCGCCGTATCTGTATTTTCAATTTAGATTTTCTCATTGTCAAATCGTTTCCTTGGTGATAACTGAATGGATTTACAAGAAACTTCTCAAACCAAAGAAGATTAGAACATTATTTGAGATACGTATACAATTCAACATTTCAAGCCTATATAGATAGGATATATATTATATATGCTAATAATCCATAACCAATTAGTACTTAGTCAGATTTAAATTCAATATTTTTTTTTTTTAACAGCCATTTATAATTTTACATTGGGTATTCGAAGAAATATGATAATAGTTCATTTTTAAAATAATAATATTATATACACTATATTATTATTAGATGTATTATTATTATAATATCATGTACAAAAAGCATTAAAAAATGATATTAAAAAATAAAAAAAATTGCTTTTTTTACAAAATGTTTGTTCTGATATTACAGACATAATAATATAATGTTTTGTGATTGTGATTTCAGTATAATCAGCGATAACTGTATCTATATTAGTGTATATTATGCGTCTACAAATAAAAATATGTTACGTGAAAACTATTTAGATAGTGTAACCAAAGGGGTGTTTTCTCCAGGAAAAAATTAAAAGTAATTTTGAATTATTTATATTTATATATTTTTATTTTTATATGTATATAACAAATATATATATTATTGTATTCAGGAAAAGAAAAAAAATACATTATAAGATAATATTAAGCAAATCATTTATTTATAAAGTATTTACTTGATTAAAACTCGTTAAAAGATTGATGTATGTAAATAGTATTTCAACTTTATAGTTAATAATAATTAATTCTAAGCATTGAGGATAAAGTAAGGATGATAATATCCTAGAAGAATAGTTAAGTGAAAAAAGTTAAAAAGTTACGAAAAAAAAAAAAATTTGAACTAGTTAATGTTTACTTTCTGGTGAATGACTTTTTATAGTAAAACCAATAGGTTATAAATTTAATTAAATACGTTTTATTTAAACCACCAATAGACGAATAAAACGCAATAATCTATAAGATTTAGAAATAAAAAAGAATGGACCTCGTCTAAGCAAAATTATGGTTTGGTAAAGTTTAGCCGAATCGTCTGAAAACCCCTGATGTAATACCGTGAGCGATTCGTATTTCACTGAACACATACGTCGGGGAGTAAAAATAAAAAATTCTACTCGTATTTTCGTATCTACTTCACAAACTATTGGTATTTACGACCATGTATGGATCTTCAACGATTGGTTGACGTGAGGTATGTATAGACTAAAGCAGTATGGGTGCAAAATGAAAACGAAAATAGATAGGTACCTAAATAAAAACAAGTCGATGAAGAAATTACCAAAAATGATATGGGGTCCCGGCGGGATTTCCAGGAGCTTTCTTTAAATGAGTCATCGTTCAAACGGACACTGCGAGCTTAAGCCAATTGCCAAGATTAAATTGCGGCTGTTGGCCCCGTCCGTTCTCAACCGGCTCAATAATCTGGGGATTATTCCCTCGTTTATAAATGGTCGTCGTCGTAGTAGTAGTTGTACTCCATCGAGTAATTGAACGTTACACGGCCACCACCGATACCCGTCAGGGAAAATTAAAAACGTTACTATATCTATATGAGAGTGTATTGACATTGGACTTGGAGGAGGGACGAAAAAAACACTCAGGCCATGCAGTTTACCGAGGGAGACGAAATATTCTGCAGCGTCGAAAACGTGCGTTAAATCCTTAGACTCGAGCAGGTATAATAAACGGGATAGAACGATGGTTTTGACAATATAGTAATATACGCATCAGCATAAGGACGCAAATACTATGCCACTACAGCGCTGACGATAGAATATCAGTTGATATTGTTTAACCGGTTTTCATGATGTTACAAGTCAGTATAATTTATTGTAGAATATGCTTTTTATAGAATATCGTTGCATACTATTTTGATGATTTTATAAACTGTCTCAAAAATATAACAAACACGTACACGTGGTAATCAACTGTTTTACACTTGTATGACAATGTAATGTTTATTATCATAATATAATATAACATGTCTTATACGTGTGCCTAATTAACGAAATAAAGAGAGAGGAGAAAAAGCACAACCAATCGCAAAGATATAAAATATTTGTTTGGTTTTAATATTGTTATAAATAATAAAACGACTCTTATTATTTTATTGGTCAGTATAATATAATATTATTGGCAGAGAATTTGTATGTATTATATTTTTAATAAAAATAAGTAAAAAATCACAATAATATTATGTAGGTACACCGTAAATAACCTGTAGTTACACTGTACAATTTTAAAATACTCTCGAAAAATAGATAGATGAAAAAGTGGTTTAGGGGTTATG
Source organism: Aphis craccivora (assembly GCA_009835225.1). Taxonomy (NCBI): domain Eukaryota; kingdom Metazoa; phylum Arthropoda; class Insecta; order Hemiptera; family Aphididae; genus Aphis; species Aphis craccivora. The sequence continues at coordinate 92,891 of VUJU01000083.1, read as the reverse complement.
GAACATAATGTTTAAAATATTGGCAGATTGTTATATATTATGAAATGTATATGTGTAATGTGTGCATTAACAAACGTTAGTACGAGAGAGCTAAAAGCACTTAAAATTTAAAAATTTCAAATGATCCTTAATATTGTCCCTTAAAACTAATAATTTACTAGTGGAAAATGTGAAAAAGGAGAAAAAAAGTTCTACTAGTGGTCTGATTTAAATTTTTAAAAAAAGATTTGTATTTATTTATTTCTTAACTAAGTTATACATGAAAAAATATTTATCTCTTACAACTAAATACATGATAAAAATAATATTTTCATTAAAAAAAAAAAAAATCAAAACATAATTTTTTACATAATATAAAAAAGAAGCTAATACATTTGTACATAAATTGAAAACAGTAATTATTAGACATCGTGATGTAAATGAAAAAACTTTTCACTAATTAGTCTACACGATAAAAAAAGTAATATGATCTTTAAATGTCTTTAAAAAATCTGTAAATGCATTTTCGTTGTTATATTATTATTCATTGAACATGCAAATAAATAAGCAGAAATATTTTGGTTTGATGAATAATTATTATTTAATGATTATTATTTATTATAAATTATAATTTAATTTACATGATATATTTAATTATGGCTAGCATGAGTACCCTATAAGAACTTTATTTTAGTTATATATTTAATTTTATTCAATTTTATATTGCAAAATATTAAATAATAATATAATGTTTTTAAATTAAAAATACCACTATAGTTAGGAAAATATAATGTTAAGTACTATAATAAGACTATAAGAGTATTATATTATTATACCTACTTGTATTTAGTAGACACAGAATGTAGTATGATACAGAAAATGTATAGGCATGACAAAAACCAATTATTCCAAATAGAATTTTAGATACTGAACGAAGGCTGGAATATATTGATAAAATTTGTTTTTTTCTAATTAATTAATTATAGCCATCATCACATTTTTTTAGCAGACAATATTTTTCATTATTATATTAAATTATAAATAAATTACAATCAATCGTTTTATATTGGAGAAGTCAAAATATTTAATTATCGTTGATAAAATGTAAATTTTTCATTGTTTATATATTTTATTTTATTTTTTCCAATTAATTAATAACTTTTTTTTAGCTGTGATTGAAATTATTTTCACATATTTTGGTCAATATTTATTTGAATATGATGTATCTAATATATTTTAGCTTTTTATGCATATACCTACTAACTCGTATAAATGATTTTTCATAGCTTCTCATTTCTATAATGATGACGGTACAATCTGAAATTGTAATAATAATTTACATATGTATATTTACGTATGAGCGTGCATGTGTGCGTGTTGTGTTGAGATTAAATTACACATGGGTACATTAATTTAACAATGATATTATTTACCAGTAGGTATCATAATTTTATGATTATTATAACGAGCTTTTCTTCGATGGCTTGATCGGATCATTGCAGGATACATGATTATTATGGTCACCTATATAACCCATTAGCTATGTTTGAGTTGAAAAATTGATAACGGATGATATTGTGCAACATTATAATACCTGATGATAGATGATTAATAGTTATCACACAAAATGTTTCCCCAATAAATGTACCTACGCTTCATTTGAACCATATCAAGGGCTTAATATATACACTTGTTGTATTGTTACTTCGTTGTCATTCGACATGTTGTTTGTTGACATAAAACATATACATTATTTCACAATTAGAGATAAATTTGGTAGCGCATATACGAATATACGATGCAAACGTGTCATTAATTACGAATTATTTTAATTATTAAAGTATATTTTACAATATTATACGAAACAAAAAACAGAATAAACTCATACAATCTGTACCTACACAGTGAGTACTAAAATTTCCATTACTTAAATTTAAAATAACTTTTATATAATAATATAATACTATTCCAAAACCATCGGGAGTTTATTAGAAAATTCATCTGGAAGTGAATTAAACAATATCAATCAAAGTCGTTATTGAATTAAGTGGTCATAAAACATCTTAGAATTGAAAGGACATTCGTAGAATTATTTTTCGTGGTTTAGTTTCCAAGGCCCGATCGCCCACAAAAGCGTTTTTGTATAGAATATAGTTAAATGGTGATAGGATATTATTGCAGAGAATAAAATAAGCCTATATCTGTCTTACAGAAAACAGAAATGTTAACGGAGCACTAACTATACATTATAAAGACGTTTGCTAATTTGTTTACCAACTGAACAACATACAGCCAAGCTTGTCTTATTACTCAGTTTTACTCAATATTATTGTACTGATACTACAGCGTATTGTGGTTCATCAAATATACCTGCGGCAGTGTCATTCGCAGAAGACTGTCAACTGCACAAATACTTACGGCACTACTAAGACGATTGTTCAGTCAATAATAATTAATCTCTCGTTCGGATAGAAAAAAAAAGGTGCATTCACGTGCTGTATAAATCACTTGTATTTACCGCCGTGACTGCGTGAGTGAGAAAATCGAACGCTGCAATTAAACACGAACCGTTGTACTTAATATATTTTTTAAAAAAAAACAAAACGCGTTATCAGACATTAAATAAAGCGTGGCACACAAAAACTGCAACATTTGGATATTTTTGTCGCTTTGTCCGTTAGGGTACCTGCATTCGACTGACCACTTTCACCACGAATATACTACAACTATGCACTGTGTTTCATACGATTTATCTAATTGTAAATATTCTTTAACTTTTAATAATTATTTTCGTAATCAATTATTTCGATATTGATTTACTGCTTGACTGTTCTTTATAATTGCTTAATTTTTAAAATGAAAAAAAAACCGGGATAGTCGCTCAATTGTATAATAGTAGACGGTATCAATTAGTGTACCCGTTATTGAGTAGGTAAAGAGACTGCGTAGTTAATTTATTAAATTTAAGTTCATTGGTAAATTATTTTAATCAAAAAATTATCTTGAGCTTTAACGATCTCTTAGTCATCCATACTTCTCAAATTATTTTATTTTATTTGTAATTTATTTTTCTATTAGTAATATCCTTATATTATGGAAAGTTGAACTAATTTCCGAGATTTGAATTTTTATATAGTAATATTATAACAAATTATAATCAATACATTCAATACAAATAGTGTTGCATAATATAACAGTATGGATATCTAGTTCACCGTGTAAATAGTTTAAAATGAATCTAAATATTATGAACATTTTATTGTGTTGATTAAATAATAATATGTATGTAGTTGTGCAAGTTTCAATTCCTTACCTATAAATAATATTTATTTTAATAACAACAAGATAAACTACAATATTTATCTAATTTGACCTTAATAAAAAAACTAAAAATATGGAATTTCGAATTTGAAGTAATGAAAATATGAAAATAGTAAATAAATATTAAAGTTTAAAGTTCATTATGACTTTGATGAATTTTATAAAATTTTAAACTTAAATGCTTTTAATTAAATAAGGCGATTTAGTATTTTTTAATTAAAAAACACTTACGTGGAATTTTGTATTCAATTAGAAACGATTATCCATAAAATTGAAGATCTAAAATCACGTATACCTAACACGAAAAAAATTTATTTTAATTGGTTTTAAAATAAATCATTCATTGCTTAGCTCCGAATCTTAAATTAAAACAAAAATTTAACATGACTGTATAAGTTATAGTTTTCTACTGGTAATAGCTAATAACATACTACGTTTATTGTGATGGTTATATATTGCCATTATTATCTTTGAATTGAATCTCTGAATAAAAAAAAAAGTCATACGTGAAACGTTTGCAACAATAACATATATTCACGTATATAAATTCGTGTAATATAATATATAGCACTGTATGTGTATATTTTATATAAATAGTACCATGTACTTACCATGGTGAACTTATTCTAAAACGAAACTCAATGTAATAATATTATTATGGGAAAACACATACGAAAATAAAATGAAAATAATAATAATACACTGTACTAAGAGGGTATTTTCGTCGAGTATTCGTTTAGCCGACGGTGAAGTGGACGCGCGGTGAGAAGGTTCTCGTCGAAAAGTGGAAAGCTCGATCTTTTTTTCTTTTTCCTTTTTTCTTTTGCATCGTTAACCGACCTCTGCGATGGAATCTTTTCAATGCAATATAACAACGCCCAAGGACGTTTTTTTGACGGATATAAAGAAGAACGCGAATCTTCCGCGAGTTTTTTCTTATATTATTTTTTATTTTGTTCTTCTTTTGCCAGAGTGAAATAAAATTTAAAAGTAGAAAAGAGCATACTGTTCACAATGAAACAGAACGATTACTAGAGGAATAATTTTTTTGTTATTTTTAAGAAAAATAATATCGATATATATATATATACTATGCACTATAAGTACGTATATATCACCAGTTCAGTTTATTTCTATTTACGTATTGTTTATATTATTCGCCGATGAATCGTAAATGCCTGACGGCGGTCTTCCATCTATATATATATATATATATATATATATATTAATATCGATATCAAAAGGAGACAATACACAACAATGCCGTAAAAATAATTGCCGACCTTAAGATATCAATGACGTTACTGCGAATAGTTTTGGGCTCCTGCGGACGGGTGACTTCGAATCGGTATATATTTCAATTGAAAACCAGCAGATCTGGCATGAAATTATAGTAACAGCACTCGTAAACGTAAATAATATTTAGTGATCATTTTGAGTGTCCGTCAAGCACATTTGCGCCGAAAATTTTGTTTTTTCTTTCCTTTTTTTACTCCCACAAGGGAAACGTGAATTCTTCGCAACAGGCATTTTAGTATATTGCTATAGTAGTATAGTAGGTATAAAAAATATATTATACAAATACTATTGAAATTTTATTACTATTTGGACGTCGTATCGCAGCAGTAACAATAATTTACCGCACGATTCATTATTATAATTTATAATATTATGTATGCGAATTAGTTTTCAGGACCAATGTCCCACCAGTACACCCAATTACTAAATATTGTGCGAGGCGAACATAATTTTATTATTTTGCATTACAGGTTTTTCAATAGCGGCAGTTTAGAGATATATTTTCAATTCTACGTTTTGTATTTTTTATTTTGATTTAAAAAAACCGTATGCAAAAATACTAATTTGTCACGAAAATATGCATTTTATATTATATACATTCATACATTCAACGCATATATATAAGTACTTTAAGTACGTTTAGTGAATTGTATAAACCATCAATATAATAAATTGTATCTTATTGTATCTAATTGTAAATTATAAATAAATACAAATATTGCAATTTTTTTTTAAATGTAGCCACTTGTATAATGAAGCGGATTATATAGGTACTCTTCAATTGTTTTGTGTATAATTGTAAATATATTTTTTAAATAAAAATAAACTTTATAAATATTCAAATTAGAAATTTTTTACAATTCCGTTTTACCTACTGTCAAATTATTTTATTGTAATTAGAATTTATTTTAGTGATATAAATATTATTACTGTAATTTATAGTAATAGCTATAGTAACTGTGGTGAAAAATCGATATTGATGCGAAAATTTGTTGAAAACCATGCATTATAATCGTTATGAACTAACGAGTAAAGCTATGATTTTCAAGCAATATTATTACTATTAATGTAGATTTAAATATATGAAGTTCTGCATTGGAAATGTAAAGTATGTAGTTATATAGTAAAGGTAGGTAAACAAAAAAGTTAAAATCAGTTTTAATAACTATTTTCTTTTTAATTATTATTAAAGTGATTTTTGCTTGATAGTTTTATTCTTAGAACAATATATTTTACTATAATTATAATTGTGAATAAGTACACTGTATAGTTTTTCAATATGTTTAATTTTTCTTAATAACAATATAATTATTGCATTTTATTTAGTAAAATGTGCTTTTTAAAATAATACGATAATAAAATAATAATGCAATTATTTAGTTAATTTCCAGCTAGCATAAGTATTGTACGCCTTATCGCTCGTACTATGATAGTGTCTTGCGTTGATTACAATATTACTTTAAATTATGCAATTAATCAGTAGTCAAATAACTTACCCTCAGTTTTTTCACCAAAATTATAAATAATGAAAATCAATTTAAATACTTTTCCAAATATTATGTTTTTATTCAATTTTAATTTCAATTTAATCACATTATTTAGTAGGTGCCGGTGTCCACATAAATGTTATATCACATCCGTACTGTTGAGGCGATTTAACATTTTAATACTATAAATAAAGAAAACACTAGAAATGTTTTATCTCGTCATGAGATGCAATAAATTATTATGATTTTGTATAATATGCACTTGAAAATGTTATATTAAACTTAAGTTGTGATTATTATTATTGTTTTTTTTTTTTTTTTTTTGATACATTTCTTAATTTGTATGCCTTTTGGCTAACATTGTCGTACAATTTCATGGTTAAAATTGTTACACTTTAAAAATACTCTTATTTATTTTAGTATTTCAGCAATTTACTTCCTTTTAACTATTTCCCACAATTAAAAATGTAGACGTCTTCAGTCTCTAAATTTCAATCTAAATACACTTCAAATAATGCTTCAAAATCTGGTCAAATTGTGCGTTGTTTAAATATTAAACTGGTAAATAGTAAAATTTTTTATTTTAACATCACCTGGCGAGACAGGCTGTGGTGAATGCGTCCTTTAAAATAAATATGATATAAGATATGACTTCTATCTATGTGAAACTTCGTTGTTTCTAGAAAATGATAACGGCTTACAGTGAACAATATAGTGCAGTTGTATTCAAAACTTTCTAGACAAATGGGATCTTTTTTTCTCTATATTTTAATAACAATGCGCCATACTTAAACTTATCTCGTTAGCTTTTAGTATTTCACCTCTGTTAAAACGCAGATGTTTCAATTCGGTCCAATCATATAAACGTGTTTGTATACAAATCAACTTGTATACGTTCGTATTATAAAATTGCAATCAATAAATATTTATAAAAAAATATTTTAATCTTTAAAATGGCAAGTACAAGAACAGCTCCAAAAGTTTTTTTTAAACGATTCTGATCACGTTTATAAACAAAAACAACCACAATTCATCAAATCATATCTCTTAAGATCTTTTTTAGTCCTTAAATTTCCTTAAAAAAAGATATGTTTATTGAAGCTAAAAAATATATCATTATCCTACCTTTATTAGCTTTAATAATTGTTAAATTGTGATAAAATTTGAATAGATATTATAAATTAAATGTTTTATTTAATGATTTATCATATTCCAAATGTAGTAGTTTTTTTTTTTTTTTTGCAGACGATAAAAATAATGTGTATTAAATAAGCAATACAATATGAAAAATAAATAAATAAGTAATAATTAGTGTTAAAAACGTATTACATAAACAGAATGATTAATAATAAGTATACAATAATACTATGATTTTGTCAAATTAGCACTTAACTATAACGAAAAACCACAATAACATACTCAAATATCAAACTCTAAATCGTGTATGATATAATTTAATTTTTTTTTTATCACTATAATATGGTGATATATGATGCTTGATGGCGCTCAAAAGGAAAAAAACTAGCGTGACACATAGTTTTAACGCAATTAACTAATTACGTTTTATTTTATTCTTTATCACACACACATACATACACATAAATATATTATATATATACATACTATAATAATAATAGAATAGTAAATTTATTATTTTAAAAACAAGTTATCTTTAAAATAAACTTACTGGTTTGGGATGTGGTCTTAAATTCATAACTAATACCTTTTAAGACTTCAATCCTTCTAGGTTGGACTATGCCTGATATTTGCAGAGTACTGAGAAGTTTTAACCTTTGATAATAGTGGACTTGCAAATAAGCGATAATACAAGATTAAAACATTTAGGGTACATAAAATAGATAAAAGATATTTTTATTTTGAACCTTTCATTTATTCAAACATAGCTTATTTTAATTATTTAGTTACAACAAAACAATTTAATATCGTAATGAGATAAAAATTTAAATATAAAATTTTTTCTACAAGAAATACTTACCACAGTAATTAATATGAATTATGTTATTCAAGATATTTTTTATTCAAATAAAAATATTGTTTTATTTTTTACTATTTTAATAACAATGTATAATTTTTAACAGGTAACCCGAGTTAATGTAAGTTTATGTAGGTATACCAAGTTTACTATGAATAAACAAAGCAATTCAATATTTAATTTCAACGATTTCTTAAATTATTGTTTTCATATTTTGAGTAATATTATTTTGGGTTTACTATTATATATATTTTTAATGTTTCATAGGTTTTTTATGTCTATGTCATTGCATTTTCAAGCAGTAAAATACCTTTATTCACTATATTTAATAGCGATTTCTGGTTGCAAATCATATCAACTTGGTACTTCAGGGAGTTAAAACTAAAAACGCCTGATTCTAGGTACCTACCTAGTAAAATAATCGAAAATTTAAGAAAAGGAATATGAAAAAACGAAAATATTAACGCAACATGGTAGTTTTCAACAAAGTTCTTATTTATTTAATAATTTATAAATAAATAACTAGGTATAGATACTTCAAATATTTATAATGGAATTTTTTTGGGAAATTACATTATTTCCGAAATATTTCAGTTATTTTCGAGCTATTCATGTATGATTAAAAAATTGTTTAAGATTAAAAAAAATTGAAAATTAAATATAAAAGTCTTCACAACCTATCCATTATAGAAATAAATAAATATATATATATATATATTTATAATGCCATATTAATTTTAGTTTAATAAGTAAATTAAAATTAAATTAAATTATCAAATATGTCATAATGTTTCTTCTATAAAGTATTTTTTGGTATTTATAGTTTAAGTACTTATACTAACATCAACATTGGGTATTGACTTATAAGTAAATAATAATTAATAATAAATATTAAATGCACGTTTTTTGGAAAAATATAGTATATTTACTATAATACTAATAATGGTGTACAATATATATTAATAATTAAATATAATTTATCAATAGAAATATGTTCTGGTAAAATCTGCTCAAAATTGTTTTTCAAAAATCTAGCTACTGTAAAGCAAAGTGATTACATTTACATTTATTTCTCGAATCATCAATATTGAGAAACAATAAATATTCATCAAAAATAATAAAATTAAATTATATTTAAAAAAATGCTTTCTAATACTGTTGAAGAATTACTCCAAGAATTATTCGATTAAAATAATAAAATAAATATATATTTCCGTTTTATTTGAAAATATTTTCATATGGAAGTTATAATATCTATAGATCATAATAGTCATTTTTGGTAGGACTATAATAGCTAAAATGCGAATATAATAGCGATTTACAAATACAATGTGAATATGCAAACATGGTATGAATTTTTAATAACTTATTTCTAAATTAATATATAAGTAGTTCATAAGGGAATTCGTTCATCGCATGAGATCGCGTTAAAATACATTAAAACAAATGATGCATTTAATGAACTCAGCAAAATTCGTCTTCAAAATAGGTAGAGAATTTATCACATTGCAAGGTTATTAAAATATTAATTATTACATCAAATTAGTGTTTTGTTTTCTTATTACCGGACCTATTTTACCGAAAATTTGCATTTTGATGAAAAACGATTCAGTCAAACAAAAACTTAAAAATCTTTACAGAATTATACGTAAATAAATAATATATAATATTATGTCTGTTGATCGCAACAAAAACAAGTTGTTGAATCGATTATTAATTTGGTAGTATTCGACCAACTGGTTGTCCACCTAAAATAATTAAGTTTGGTATTGCTTCAGCGTCAGCGGTGCGTAGCCTGGTTACCGGAGACGAGGACTCAGAAGTTTTACAAGCACAAAGTTTCAAGGATTACAAAATTGTTTCTCTCGTACATACACAAACACATTTGTACACATATATACACACACAAACACGATGGATTTTTGAAGGATTATCTTCAAATCGATGAACTTATATAGTATACAAAATACATATACACATATATATATATATATAATAATTATGCAAATATTATATAGGGCATTTCACTAAACATGTTATTTTCCAATTTTTATTTTATAATTGATTACTTAAAATTATGATTTTAATTTTTTTAAATATTCGACTTCAACACAAAATTTCAAGAGTTTGAAAATGTTGTGTATTATTTAAGGAGTGTCTTAAAAAACTTCTGTTTTAAAAATGGGAACCTCCTTTTTTTACTGTTAACTGTTTAGTGGATAATTTTTTTAAAAATATTCATGCATACAATTTAAAATTTGAACGAGCAATTATTAAAATATTAATACTAAGAATAATTATAGTTCTTGCAAAAATAAAAAATAGGCGTAATATTGGATCTAATGTTTATTATACTTGGACAATTTTTAAAAATGATCCAAGCTTATAGATTAATTAGTCACGTTTTCTAATCTCCATAGCCTGCATAGTGCATATACTCTAAATACATTATCGCAGTCCAATTAATCTTATTACATATAGTCAAATAACTCATAACTACCAAACATTAGAATTTGAATAAAAAGAAAATTGGGGGTGAGCACGCTTGGTGAATCCTCTTGTACTATATATATTATATATATATATATATATGACGATGGGGGCTGAAGATACGATGCTGTGATAAAGGACCAAAAAGCTTTCTAGAATATATGCATAAAATATTTACACGCCCGCCCGCGTTTAAGTAAGTGTGTGTATATTTTTGGTCATTATTCCACGCGCGACGACGACGACGACGATATAATACAGGTATAATTTTCACCACCGACCCCACCGACGAGTATACGCACTATAATATATTATATCGCGAATATACATGTATATTTTATATTACAATATGATATATATGTAATATATATATATTGTATGTCTTATATGCATTATGTAGGTATACGCTTTCAACGACGCGGCGAGCCCGACCGCGGCCCCCGGGGTGCATTCATCGGTTTATTTTCATAAAAAAACGTTCTCCGGTCTCTGATGTTTATTTTTTTCTACTTTTTTATCCGCCATCGTCAAAATCGCGAGTATACTGAACGCAAAACAAATTACCCCTTTAGGCCCCGCCGCCACTGCGCATACAGCTCAGTATCCTCTTACACAGCCGACTACTATTATAATGTACTCAATTTGACCCGGTATATGTTTACGGGATATCGGTTATATATACTATACATATATAGATAGCTTTTTATTCAATATAATATAAACTTAGGTATACTATACGTATATATATATATATATATATATTATATGTTTATATAATATAATACACGTGGCGTAGTCTATATTATATAGGTACTCGCAATATCCGCGTGGTGGCTATAAAAGCAGTGAAAAAATAAACAAAATTCACTAATAACAATAAATAACTTCGGTGTACTCTGCGGTCTGATTTCGATGCTGTATAGCCTGCAGTTACTGTAATATTATCTAGGTATACGTATATATTATACAGGTTTTCCAATAAAGGTTCTGGCTCTGGAAAAAAATTCTCAATTTCCATTGTACGATTTGATGAGTGCCGGTCGAGTTGAAGAACGTTTGGCTACAAAGTGTATTCGTCTGCGTGGTCCGCATAATGCAAGTAATATAATAATATGGATATTATACTATTATTTATAGCTATGATATTAAATGCCATTATCAATCGGATCGAGATTGAAGCTCAAACTCACACGGGACAGCGGACGACTAACTAGTGAGCGGTGGTCCGTATAGCAGATTTTAATTACGCACTAACAATGTTACAGTCGTAGATGTCAGATATTAATACTTTTTCTATCAAACATTTATATGATCGTGTCGTTTCGATGAGTCAAACAAATGCATGTACAAAAATAACACCAGAAACATCTTCTACTTAATTCCATCTTCCAAAAACGGAAGTTTGATGACCCTTCTTCAATTGACGTTGGCAACAATCTAGTTTCCTGCGCTCGTGGTTTTCTACCGACCAAATGGCATCTTTCAGAGTATAATTAGTAATGGTTTTGATCTGGTAAATCCAGCGTATTGGTGTTATCCCATGACTAAATTTCTCTTCTATCGTTCCTTCAAACATCAGCTTCTCCAGACTTGATCCATCTCTTCTTATGATATGACCAAATGTCCTTAGGATCCTCTGCCTGTCACTCTTATTCCCATATTTAGTACATTGTCTAAAATTTATGTTTTGGTCCTTTTTGCCACTTAATTCATAAAATAGAACCCAATATCAATCTATGCATTTTTATATAAACCTCCTGAGTTTGATTACAAATCCATAATAGAAAAAAATATTATTTTACTGTATGGTTGGTATAAATAATATTATACTATAATATTTATGTAAATATTTTAGAAAAATATAGGAACATATTTTTTTTCAATTTATAAAATAGATGTATCTAAATTTGAATTTCCTTCTAACATCACTTAAATTCGTAGAATAATATTATGTTTTTTACAAAAATGAAGTATAGTGGTTTTCAATATTTTGTAATATACATACAAAAATATTATTTTAGGACTTTAAAACAGCATACTAAAATAATCTTTAACTTTTGTTACAATATGCTTTTATCAGACATTATTTTATCTAATGATTTACAATTAAAATAAAAATAACTTTTCTAGATACCTACTACAATAATTGGAATAACCATAGTTACTTATCAAAAATATTTAATAATAATAATATACGTATATAAATATAGCTAATATACAATTAATATTATGCGACGGTATCAAAAAATAAAAAAAATTATTAAATTGTTCTATTCAGTGTGTGTCTAATACTCATGACTAAAATAAATGAAAATCAGTAAATACAATTATAACTCATTTATTTTTATTTTTTATTAATTAAAGTATTATTATAAATCATAAATAGGTAAGATCATTTAACTACAGAACACAATGCATTGTTTTTTTTAAAAATGAGTACCTATCAGTAAAATTTTAACAATTGACAACAATACAAATGTATATGAATATAAATTGACAATGAATTATTTGTTAACACGTTATACACATAGAGACATGGAGAAAAAAATAACAAAAATTGCTATTTTATTATCCAACATTAAGACTCGTGGAAAATAAGATGCTGAACTTTATAGTAGGGTAAAATTGAAACATTAGATAATTTGTTTTACCTGATGTTTATTACACTTCTTTGAAAACAACCGTTGAATGTAATTTAGAGTAATCTATTTAATTATTCAGTAAGTCATAAAAAAACATTAAACTACAAATTATACTCATTCATCGAAAACTATTATTTGAAGAATTAATTATTTTTTCATACGACGGACACGAAAATATTATTAATACTGTCATAAAGTAACCTATGGTTTATTATTTTTTTATATTTTAATAAAAATGAATAATGTTTTGATTTAATTTGTATTGTACCTACTAAGTTAATATTTTGAAAGTTTAATGCACCGTAAATAGAATGAATTTAGTTAAATCATAAAATACGATTTAATTATATTCTATATTATGTTCAAATATAAGCTTGGTTTAATAAATATAATTAAACATGAATCATTATTGAAATTAAATACAATTATTGAGGTACTTGAAATTCTTGGGTAATATTTCAATAATACTATTTAAAATGAGTTTTAACTATTGATTACACTAAAATTATATAGTATTACATATTGTGCTACAATTACGTATCAACGTTTTAATATAATTAATTAATGCAGGACTTAGTGGTAATAATAATATACCTATTCGAAATTAATTTTCTTTATTATATACCATAGAATCTAATATTAAATTATTATTAAATTCCAACGGTTTCAAGAGCATTGTATTATTTCTGTCAAACATATATATTATGTATGTATTCACTTCAAACAATGTCGGTATAAGAACAACTTTGTGGCACTCGAATCTGCAAAATGTTGTTTTTGTTTGACACAAGACGATGACCGTTTCTGTAGTGTTTTACACAAATGACCCCGCCATGATCGGTGTACCGAGTTTAGAAGCCATTCACTGTGATCGTGATTAACGTCGAAAGTTCTCGGTTTCCCAAGTTTCCCGGGACAATGGAACGTGCAATTCCATCAACTTATATACACATAATTTTCCAATGGATTAACGTCGAATCTGATTTGCTCGTTATTATATAATAATATGATTAAACGTTTATTTCTTTTCACCAATCGTGATATCGTATATTTTATTACCTATAATTATTGTTCATTTACACTGCATTCGTATAATTTTATTTTTAATGTTTAAAAATTTGAAATTGTTAAATTTCCATTGGAATTACGATTGACTGAATTTTGTTCCATTTTAAACTTAAAACGCAATGTGGTGGTACGTTCCAAGATGAAAGTTAAATAATTAGCCATGACTTAGTGACTATCGCCATCATAACAGACAAATAATTTAGGTTTACCGTAATTTTAAACATTTCTCAGTCAGTTACAACTATTAATAACAAATGGTCGGTGACTGCTGTAATTACTTTTAATATTTTAGTTGAGACTATAAATAACAAATAATTATTTATTTATGTGCTAAAATATAACTGTATTTTATCATTTTTATTTTATGTATCATAACTATTATGAAACATATGATTTTCATAAAAATTGTTTTATGATTGTTAGGTTATTCATTATAAAATGTACAACAATATTATGTTTAATAAACAAATATATTTGAACATCTCTGATATTTAATTAAAAAAATATAGCACTGGTTAGTTTTTTAATATTTAAATTAAAAATAAATTAAACGAATGACTGAAATATACAGATGCTTATTAGTTGTCACTGGAAATATTATAACGAGTTCTGTACAATGTGATATGAGAGAATAGTGACATTTTTATGATGTTTATATTGTTTAGAATCTGAATTGTTAAAAGAATATAGTATTTTTGTTTTTATCAATTTTAAATTCTGATTTTAGATTGCCGTGTGTCGAACGAAAAGTAATAAACCAAAAGCGTTTGTTGAATCGAGTCAACACAGTATGCTATATAACATTATGTATTTAGAGCTTCGAAGTCCACTTTTGTACAGAAACGAAAACGTATATAGGTACTCTCAAAGAACCAATTACAATTTCAGTAATTACCGAGTAAAATTTCAGAGAAATTACAGAAATTACACAGACAATTTGTACTGCACATAAAAATAATTACCATTTACCAAACGTGTGGTCAAACATTTTTTGTTTATGATATACTGAAATTATTTATCAAGTAATATTTACACACTATATTTACTTTAATAATTAAAAAAAAAAATGCTTATTAAATTTCCTTTGCACCAACACTGTGACTTTGGCATTGAATGAAAGTGGCCTATATTTATTCATATTCCGACGATAAGTACACAATAATAATATGTTTACACAGTAATTTTTACATATTTCTTCCGCTAATATTCTTATTTATTCGTGTCCAATTATTATTATTATATATTAATATCATTGTTATCAGTGCGATATTTTTATAATAATACACACACCCAAGACCAATGTACAAATTTTCCACCGGTTATATCATGACGTCGATATTAATTACTCCCATCGTTCAGTCGCGAATGTTACTCTATACTTATTTACTCTTCATAACTAATACAATACGTCCTATCAACTCTCGTATACAGCGTTTCAGCGTAGTGGCCCTAATGGCCCATAATGTAAGCATGTTTTAGATTCTGAACGGAGCGATGAATGTATTGATTTTACAATGTTGTGTGTTTTTTTTTCTTTGTGTCTGTGTACACGAGAATGTGTTAAAATAATACTTAAATTTCAAACTTTGGAGGTGGTTTTTGATAGAAAAATGAATCTAGTTGGTTCATTGGGGAAGTTTTTTGAAATTCTCAATAGTTGTAAAACGCACTGGGAAAAACCAAAAAAAAATTAAGGTAAAACGGGAATTTTACGCAAAACCAGTTTTCAACCAAATCGATTTTTTTATATGGTTGTAATTCAAAAACTAATAACTGTAAATACTTGAAAATTCCACCAAATTTTTATGTTAGTGTTATCTATATACAGTTAAATTTTCAAAAATTTTTGACTTTTTTTGAGTTATTTATAGACCACTGAAATTTTCGATTTTTTTGAAGTGTCAAGTCATTAAAAAATTTTGGATGACCAAAACATTTTGAAGATTTAATACAAGGTCCCTTATGAGTTGTTCTTATTGTAGCTAAAAAAAATTAAAAATCGTCAGTCATAATTTTTTTTATAAGCGTTTATAGTTCAAATTTTTACGAAATTTGTCGAAAAAGCGATAATTTGCAAGTAATTTTGAAATTGAAAAATCATAAAAATTTTTGTGTTTATAACTAAGGATTAAAAATACAACAATAAGTTTTCTTTCAAGTAGTTATAGAGAAAACTCGTAGCATCATTATAGGAAAATTTTTAAGTGCGTTTGAATTTTAAATTTTTAGGAAATAGCGTACCTAACGATAACGATTTATCCTCAAACGATTTTAAATATTTGTTATTATTCAAAAAGTATTAGTCGTCTATACTTGAAAATTTTACCAGTTATTAAGATTGGCGTTTCCTTTACATGATTTAGTTTTCAAAATATTTTGACTTTTTTTGAGCTATTTATAGACGACTGAAATTTTCAATATTTCTGAAAATTGGTTTTTAAGTGTAGATAAAATTTTTTTGGCTCTATCAAAATTCTTGAAAATTTAATAAAGAGTTTCTCATAAGTTATTTTTATAGTGATTAAAAAATTTTAACAATACATAAGCACAATTTTTTTTTATTAGTATTTGAAGTTAAAATATTGACAAGAATTCGTCAAAACCATGAATATTTGCAAATTATTTTGTGGGTATAATTCATAAAAAATTTTGTATAAATAGCTAAGAGTTGAAAATTCAATAAGAAATATTCCATAAGTTTAGCTTATAATAATTATAAAAGAACTTATAAATTCTGGTATATTCAGGCCATTAAAACAGTATCCACCTTTTTCACCAACCATTCGAAATTACATTCTGGGCTGACAAATCATCTCCGTTCAGAATCGTTTTTCGTATACAATGATACCTATCATTGGATTCAAATTTAACACTCTTATAATATATAATAATGATCCATACGGCACCTAACGTACAGCAGAGCGGTACCCACTTGCCCATTTTTTTTATTTATATTTGTGTACTAAATAGGTGTGTCCGAATAGGTTAATCTACTAATTATGTGACTCAGATAGCTGATATTAATTTATCGTTATTTTATCATATGTTTATTATTGTGATTTTAGACTATGCCTCCAGCCGAAAGACTGCGTACCGTATATATATATGTGTGTCTACACTTCTACAGGTTACCGATTTCAGAAGTTTAATTATTAATAATACAAAAATAGTATTGTATACTGATAGGTCAAAAGGGCAATTATTTTTCATCATATTTTCGAATTTCAAAGGCTAAGGTTCTTATATTGTATTAATCTCATTTTATTTATTTGTAAATTATGCGTGTTGTTACAATATCGTTTATGTATAGAAACACAAATACCATTGATGCCATTTTTAATAGATTATACGAGTACACACGAACACCTTTAACAACGTTCTATATACACATATTGCACACATTCACACATTTCATCCACGTAACTCATCAGTGTTTGCCCGACAATCTCGACTACCACTGCTGATTGAGTTGCATACACCTACCGAATTAAGCACAATGTAATTAGTGTAAATAATCTATTTATTTCAGTGTTTACACTACTACAAAACACCGCTCACACTCCACATGTACATCGGTGCCGGTGCGTATTGGGACTCACAAGTGTTTGGCAACCACTGACCGGTTGCGATGAGTGTTATTATTTTACACCTTGGACAGTATATATTAATTTTTACCAAATTTAATATGATAATAAGTAATTAATGATAAATCGTGTTATTTAAGTATAGGTTCTAATGCTGATTTTACGAATCATTAAAATTTAAATATTATATTATTGACAAATTGTATTTTTACAATATACTATAAAACATAATATTATAATGGTAGATAAAAAAACAACAGCTGCAAAAATAATGCTCTAAATTGTTGTTTCATAAATGTTATACAAATTATTATAATAATTGATTGTTACTTATAATATAAATAAAGGTAAAATTTAAACCAATTTGAATTAATAAATGTGTGAAATTAATGGAATACAATTCAACACTAATACATTATTTGCACTAAACACCATTTATTAAATGCAAAATCAGTACTGTTCAACATTACTAATTTGAAAATTAGTGATATTAGCTGAAAAAAGTACAATGCAAGAGCTTTTTGCTCACCTTTTTATGGACGTAGTATACACGTTTCCACCAACACGCCTGTGAAGGTGTATGTAAGACGGGACTAAGGTATGACTCATCTGTAGTTAACGATTAAAAGAATTTGAACAATTTATCAATGAAATTCTCCACAGTCTATACTTTATAATATAACACATAATTATATCGTGTACCTACTTTAATTAATGTGTTTTTTTTTTTTTAATTTTGAAACTATTACTAATAATAATAATGCAGTAAGGTTTTACAGGGAATGAACTCTTAACAAAGTCGACGAAATATTTACGTGCTTATTTATTTCAGCTTAAGTCGAACAGATTATTACATTAATACATATATAAATATAACCTACTGAAACACTCGAGAGACGGATGTATTATTATAGTAAGGAATGATTGCGTTTTCGGTACTCTTGAGAGAACACGTGTTATCGTTATATGCTATGTGGTAATTAAAAATGTATATATATATATATATAATATATATACATATATTGTACAATGTACATGATAAATATCAAAAATCGTTTCAGACGCGAAGCCTTAGTTACAGAAAAGGATTGCGTGTCATTGTCGATTTCCGGCAATGTGTGCCGGCGCCGTTTTAGGATTTAAATTAAACGCGCAGCTAAAAGCGTGAAGAAAAAAAAACATAAGAGTGGAGCGAAAAAAATCGCTTTTCTATACGCAGATGACACTGGCAATACGTTTTGAGTATGTATGTACGCCACGTGGTCGGTCCATAATAACTAGGTATGTATGTACAACTGACAAATATACAAGCAGACGCATTTCTATTTTAGAAATGAAATTAAACACGGCACGATTTCTGTAGTTATAATAATATAGCACCATATATGACATAATATTATTATTAATTGCGGACATATGTTCTCATATGTGTCGGGTACAGTCTGTAGTCGTATCATGGGGACGTCAACGGCTGTCAACCTCAAAATAGTTAAAACGGAAAAATAAAAAAATAAAAATCCTCTCTGCCACAAAACAAAAACGTGAGAATTGAATGGTCAATGTACATGCTACGCTAGTAACGTATAATTGACCGGTTTCAACTAACAAATTGTTTTCCTAACTGATAAGTTTTCATTCGCAATGACTTTATTATAATAATGAGCTGTATCCTGCCTATACATTATACTCTGCGCCCACAAATCGAACGACTACAACAACAGCTTCACTCAAAACTTTCTTCGAGTTGTGATAATAGACACTTTCGAATGTTACAAGGTATCGTTGCAGACACGTCGACAGCCAACACATGTGAAGAATGTGTGCCGTTTTTGTTTTTGGTATAATATACAAGATACTCAGTAGGTATTTAATATTTACTGACAAAAATGCATTATTATGATAAAATATTATGTATACACAGTTTTCGTTGAAATGCAAATATTAAAATAAAAAAATAAAATGGATTTTTCAAATTCCAAATAATTGGAATTAATGTAGTTCACTAGATCCAATATATATTATATTATATTTAATTACAATTTAATACCACTTCGTATTTTTTTTTTAAACTTAAATAAACAAGTTAATAAATTCATTCATTTTTGGGATTATATTACAATAATTGTTGACAATCATAATATGGTTTATTATTTTTAAATTTAACGATAACTCTAAAGTACTTATTAACTTTTATTAAACCGTGACTAATTGTTTTGTAACACTGATAGTATTTGATTATTATTTTAATAATATTGAATATTTGTAATTAATAATTATACTTTATAAAATAAATAAATTAGAATTGACACATGCATTAAATAATAGCCTGTACCAATACTATTGAAACTTCTATATACGTAGAGAAATATAGAAAAATTAAAATTATTAAGGTATGACTGACATTAGGAGGTTTATTAAACCTATTTTACTCTATTACAAGTTAGTTAAAAAAAAATGCAGTATTGAAAGTAGCCCACTCGATGGAGGTGACCGATAACAGAAATTATAATGTAAATTTATAGGTATATGTAATATGTGTTATTTACGGATTTACAAATGAATATAAATATTTTAAGTAAGTAAAATTATTAAAAAAAAAGAGTTACAAGTAAATTTGTTTTTACAATGATAAGTCAATAAATACTTGATATATTGTTGTATGTTAAATTTAAAAATAATAAACCGACCATTTTTGCTAACTATACTATGAAAGAATCTATACCAAAAATTAAATGAATGAGTGTTTTATTATGCACGTACCTTATTTAAGTTTACAAAAAGATATTACATTTTATTAAAACACAATTAAAAAAAAAAAACTGTTTATCAACCCTAGTAAATTGAATTACATTTAATTAAAACTAAAATCAATAATCGTATACCTAAACTTTGGAGAGCTGTAGTTAATAATAATATCATGAACCAAATATGATGTTTATGATCACAGAAGTTTTCACAAAAAAAAAAAAAAAAATACTCTACAAGGATTTCATCAACATATAGTTGATACCTACCATTTAAAATATTTATTTTATTATTATGAAAACATTTAAATAATAATAATTTCTGTTATCGTTCCATAATCATAAAAAATCCACGTATAAGTACAACGATATAGGAACATTGTAACATTATAATACGAGATAAGGTTAGCCGCAATTACAATTCATTCTGCAATCTATAACAGTATAATCTAATATATTTCATTATAATATTGTTGTCGCACCGATGTGATCCGCGGATGAAGAATATTTCTAGAAAAGGTTCTCTCGGGTTTGTTGGATCGTGTCACAATTTATTGGATTTCGAGAAGCTATAGCGTTCAAAAAAATACACAAATGAATTACAATGATGTATCGTAAACGTCCGTTATTGACCCTAATCGATTCGTGTATTTTGCGCGGCCATCATCTCACCGCACAGTTTCGATGACCGACTATTTTTTTTTTTTTTTTAAGGTGTTAATAATGCGCTATGCGCGTATAATAGTGTACACACATTATATATATATATATATCTGTACGTGGTTAAAGGATCATTATAATATATATTTTATAATTTCACTGACCAGCTGTGGTCTGCGCACTTGTATCATTCTGTGTGTATACATATATATATATATCTACACATATATAAATATGTAATAATACATTATAAACGGACGATGAGTTACACGTACGTAGTATTATTAGGATATTGTGCATCCTATTAGCATATTAAAATATAAAAATATATATACGCGATGCTTGTTTTCACCTTGGCCATTATCCCCCTAGTCTTTCACCGCCACCCCTCTCCCACCCCGATCAACAACGGAGTACACCCGATGTGTACACAATAACGCCCAATTTCGGGGGGGGGGGGACAGCGCCTGATCACGTGGGCTCAATTTTCGTATGTTCACGTCCACGGTGTACACACATATAATATAATCACACATCATAATATACGATACACCTTTGTAGACGGTATGTACGCACACGGTCGCGTGTATGTGTACGTAAATAAATGATAATATTATAATAATAATATGACCACCACGTTACAGCCTGCTGCAGCAGCAGCACGCGGTCCGTGTTCACGTATTACTATTATTATTATTATTATTATTATTATTATATACACATACATGATCGTATGGCATTGTTAGCCTGAACGCTGCAAGTAATTATCTCGGGCCGAGCCTCTCGTTACATTATACATGCCGTCCGGCGCAAACCGCAAGACGACTTCTCGAGCTGTATAGGGGTCACTCCGACTTCGACCGCCTTCGCAGCCGCCCGGGCGGAGGCGTTTGTGCGTATATGTGTGTGTGTGTTTGGAAGTTGTGGCATGGGGTGGTTTTTGGGGGGGGAGGGATAGAAAAACGGTCTTTTTAACCTTGTGGCTAAACGGTTTTTGTCAGGTGTAATTTGTTCGGTGTCCGAGACCCGGGTCTAGACTACCCTATAAATATTCGGCCCCGACTGTGTTGTATACCTATATATATATTATATTATTATCTCATATTATTATTATCATTAGTAGTAGTAGTAGTAGTAGTACATGTACGGACGCTAGACGTACTATATATATTTATATAATACTGCACAGAGATCCGGAAGTGCATTTAGAATTCGAAAATTTGGGGTTCGGGTGCGTATTAACTCCAAAAACTTCCGTAGTTAATTAGGGTTGACTGCACAAACGATGAAACTCTGGCACATTTTAGCGCACAAACAAAAGTCATGCTGTACACTTTGAATATACAAAAATCTTAGTTGTTGATGGCTGGAAAATGCAATTCTGGTCAACGGGCTATGAGCGTAATGTGTTGGTACTGATAAAACATACGGTTTACTGCTTCACGAAAAGTAATAACTATGGAAATGTATATATTATAGTTAACAAACCGATGACGTGTTTTTTTATTACTTCGCTATTTTTTAACGTTATTTCCAATATCATATTACTACGTTTTTTCAATGGTATGATTTCGAAAATTAAGAAATTACGTATGTTTGAATGTACGTGAGTTTTATTTTCATAAAATATTTATTATATATATATATATATATATATATATATATTTTTTTTTTTTTTAATTAGGTATTAAATTAATAATATATAATTTGTATATTTTATTAAATATAATACATACATTTTTGAAAATACTTATGATTTTAATATAATATAATGTCGATTGAATTTTTTGTAACTCGATACGAATTTATAATATTCAATTTACAATGATAAATAACTGATTGTAGGTTATCTAAAATTTATAGGATGTAATGATATATAATAATCCACATGGCGGCTCGTTTGATGTGTATAAATCAATAATATTATAATGAATATTCAAATTATAGTTAAATACAGTTAATCAATTATTAAATATTGAACTTACGAATTTCAAGAAACATTTAATTGTAGTTTTTACTGTGTGTATATTTTTGAAACGGCCAAAGTATCATAGTTTATCATATTCAATTGCCAAGTTTACTTTATTTCTCAGATAAGAATTAAAAGAAAAATTCAAAGTTCGATTTTTTTTAACACTGTGAATCGCATCGTAATTAATTGTACCTATTATATCATTGTATGCGATCAGCATACACTATTCTCAATCATAGCTCAATATTCGATGAAATACAATTATAAAATTATATAATATCAGTTCAATACACTAAAGGTCTGAAAGTAAAATCCATCGTAACATTGAAAAATAAATTTAATGTTATTTAGATAGGTACATCTTGAATGTTATTTTAGTGACAACTATTTAGTTGTAGTATGAATATCGAACAATGTCAGTTAAGATTTATTAATGCTATAAATTACAGTAAAATACCTCCTAAAATGAAACACTTTTTTTAAATGTGTTACAACGTTTAAACCAATTATTATAATACTTGTCGTAAAAATATTTAAATGTTATAAAATATATCGATCGATGCCTTTAAATTATTTTGCATTATATGTAGATATTTCTTATTTTGCATTGTCATAATATCGACCGTCTAGTATGAATTAACGCACTAATATTATTTATTAAGCTTTAATTTGGTTTTTTTTTTATAAAATTTAATAAATTCCACAATATTTATAATATAATATATAAATAATAACAACAATATATTATATTATAGTTATTTAATATCCGTTACAGAAATTATAATATTTAATATTATTTAATGTTTTGATGTAATTAATTTTCACAGTTTCAACCCTCTTTTAGCTGACAGATCTCCCCTCTTAAAAGTCTGTTAAACGTTGAATTTCGAAAGGGTAATACCGATTATTTTCTATGTTTTATTATTAATTCAAACTTTTTAATGAATTTAAATTAAAAACAAATATTAAATGGACACACACTGATACATCTTTAATTTTTAATTACACGTCATAATTTGAGATTTATTTTGAAATTATTGTTTACATTTTATGGAGAGATGACTTAGAAAATGTTCAGACATTTTAAATTAAATTCATGTAACTTTTAGATTATGAACTATGAAGCTTATTACTTAGTGATACCTAAATATTAATTTATAATACATTTTAAGATATAATATAAATTGCAATTGTTTGTACTATTATTTGGCTATGTTTATTAATTATCCATGGTATTTGTTAATTTTTAATTTTACAGTTAAAACCTTTATATATTATCATACTACAGTAAATATTAAAATGATTTTAAATAATTCAGTCAAAATATCAAATGTATATTATATTATCATTCTTTGAGAATGGAAAGCATTGTGTAAAATATAAAAAATATAAAATCATTAGGCCCATTGAAACTACGTTGAGCGTCATTAATGTTAAAAGCACAGGTTAAAAAGTCAATTGCTGATTAAATAGTCCATTATGCAATGTACAGAATAATTCTCACAGTATTATATTTAACTACTCGTATTTAATTTCTTCATTTATGTAACACACGTTTTAAGTAAGAAATCTAATGCTCAAAAAATATTAACAAGTAAATAGCCTAATTTTAACATGTTTCCACGTAAAACACTAGAGTTAAATAGGTACGTACTTCAGTGTGAATCTTACGTTACGATATACCTATTACCTTCTTAGATCTTACTATATAACAGGAAGGAAAACATATTAGTTCAAGAAGAAAATTTTACATTAACTTGATAATTAGAAAAAAACAAGCATCAAAACTAAATTCGTGAAATAGTAATATTGTCGGTTATACCAACGCGCAGAGAGGTAGCAAAGCAGAGGATCGTGTTTTAAAAATATATAAATATATAATATAATGCTAAAATAAGAAAAACATCAATTCATCATATAGTATCAACGTATAACGATGGGTTTCTTCTTTTCATAATATATTTTATGTGTTTTTTTTTGTCACGCAGGTGACTCTTACTTTCACAAAAGCAAAAAAAAAAAAAACAAAATATGTGATATAAAAGAAACTGATAAAATATTAAAAGAAAAATCACCAGACATTTTCAATAATGATGATGACTTATACAAACCTATACTTTAAAACTTTTTGCACGCACCTCATCCGGTGTATGTGCAGATATACTTTTGAGATTTTCCTAACGTCACTTTTCTTTTACCAACACGCAAACATAAATCACCAGATCATTCTTACAATACATACAATATTATTATTATTACTATAAGTATCTAATATAAATATATAATTTTATAATTCGTTCACAGCACGTGTTACTTACCATTCGTTACGTTGTCCCCAGACACATTTTCTGTATCATTATATAGGCAAGGAAAGTTTATAGGTGAAGATTGAATGGATTTATAGGAATATTTATTCTTTTAAAATAATTTGTAAACCCTTATCTACATCAACCAAATTCAATTTTTCTACATTTTAGAGTATTAAAGATATTCTAAATAAACAAAAAAATAATTAAATATAATTTTGATTTTTTTTATGTTGATTATTAAAGTATTATAATAGATTATTGAACTATTATTTATACATATGTTATGTGTGTTATTGTTTATTGCGCAATAGGTTATAATACTACTCCTTTTTTTTTATCTTTTAAGGATAAAATAAGGAGTACATATATTTATATACATTGGTAGCAAAGTATTGTTATGTAGATTTGTATGTCTACTTTAAATGCAAGGTTTATTTAAAAATATTTATCTCCCGAAAATTCAACTGAATCTCCGCCTACGGGTGAGGCATCTAGTCGTTTTTCGTAAACATATTATACATTTATTACAGCTGACATATAGAAAACCGGGAAAACGCCACACACCGCCCAGAATGATAATAATAATAATATATTAATGCTGACACTAGTCAAAAGCCGAACTATTTTTTTTTTTTTTTTTTTTGGACGTCCGCAGCCACTCTTACTCTATCATCATAGACCTGGCCCCCTTTCTTACTACCGTCTTCCACTCATCTTCGTACCCTGTAGGCGCAGTGTGCATCCTATATTATGTATACACAATAACATTATTATTATATGTATAAATGCGTCACGAAGAGTCGAGAGGTTTTCGGCATTTCGGCATTTCGGCGTCGTCGTCGTCCGGCCCTGGATTGATAAATTATGTTAACAGCGAAGGCGGTGGCTGCAAAAGCCTCGGTCTTCCTTCTGCCCACCGACCATATATCCCTCCCGGCCATCATGTACATCGCATCGGATAACAGACGTTCAAGTTTTACTCTGATCCGAGACATTAGGAATCCGTTTAGATTAATTTTTTACCGAATATTTTTTGAAAATACCTAGATACAGCAGCAATTATATATAGATTAATATTTTTTCACCACGATAATGACAGAAATGTTTTTAACTTTTCTGTTTCAAAACTTAATCATTGTCTACACCGATAAGCTAGTATAATAGTTTACACGGTATACACGGTAAATATTACTACATGTAATGTACATTATTTTGACATTATTCAGGTTTTCGTGTACCTTTTTTTTCTCTCTAAAAACCACTCCCTTTACCAACTATCAACGCACAATACATTCTATGGACATAACTAAACCTTACATAAAATGATATAGTATTCAATAACATATTTGTTTCGATATTAATAAATAATTATATATTTTAGTTATATGTTGCTGTAGAATAGTAGTATACTTATTAGGTACCATTTAATTTATATTGAGTTGCCCTTGTTATTTATTCTTTGTTAATGTTAATTACGTAAAACTATTACTGAAAATTAAGCCTATTCATTAAATCTTAAATTGCAGATTGGCGTTTTAAAATAAAATTAAAAAAAATATATTTTAATTCATTAGCTAAATAGTAAGGAATAGCTACATTTACATTACAATTTCTGATAAATTAGCTGATATAACCATATCACTGCAACTGTAGCAATTTGAGTATAATATTTCTGTATCATAATAACTGTTATCTAATAATAATTTGTGTTAATTCTATTTAAACTTTGGTCTCGTAAATGACGCAAATTAAAACAAAACAAAAAATTTATTTAAAAACCACCTTCGTCCTCAATAATACCAATAAGATCCGTTGATGACATAATGTATATACTATTATGCATAATTAGGTATATATACGTTAATAATGGGAGTATGCATTAATATATACCTATCAAGTATTTGCAAAACATTTTTTACAAATGCTTAAGAATCTAAATTGTTTTTTTAATTTTTAATTTTCACTTATTATAAGTATAACTAAATTATTATTTCAATATTTATTATTTAAGATACATTTAATTAGTATACAGCGTATGACTGACAATTACTCGTGTTGTAGGTTGTGCGTTGATTTTTTGTAGTTTTCTGAAAATGTCTAGTATTTTTATTTTTTTGTTTTAATTCGCTATATTGTCTGCATTCAAAATGTACGTGTTTTATTGTGTATCATTATATGCTGGACACAGAGGTGTTCGTGTGTGATTTATACACTGAAACCCAACTGTACATATTATAACTTTCAAAAAGTTATTTTGTATTCATATTTATTATTTAATGCCGTGCATAATAAATACTAGGACATATAAATCGTTAAGCATTGCCTATAATTTATAAGCACTTATATTTACTCAATCACGGTAGGTATATATTAACATTTTCCTGCATTAGATAGTCGAACCTAATATTTTGTTAATTATTCCCATTAAATTAATTACTTATAAACCACATAAGAAGAGTTATGTGAATAATACAAAACAGTTAAATATTTATAACTTAATAACAAAGTACATCATATAAATCTGAACTTATTTAAGTTTAAGGAAAAAAATGGCTGTATACATTTTAATACATTATATTTAAATTGAAAATTAAAAGAATTTGTAAAATAATAAAAGCAAATATAAAAAAAAAAACACACACAATAATTTACCATTAAAATAAGTAGACAATATTATTATTTTTGTAATCTACAAGGAAAATGTATTTAAAACAAAATTATTTTGTAGAAATGAATTTGAATATTATAATTTAATATTAATTATATATTATAATAATTCCATATATTTTTTAACTCATATATTAGTATTATATTATTATAAAATAGAATTTTAACTAAATATATTTGTGTTTATTTTTAAATAAACAAATTTAAATAATTTAATAATGTAATAATAATTTTTTATAACATAAGACTATAAGTAAAACTATAATGAGTTAAAAATAACCTTATTTTTAAACACACTTATTACGCACAACATGATTGTATTATTACAAAAATAAAAGTGAATAAATTGAGTTCAATTTTAATTAAAACTATAGTAAGTACCTACTATTTAAACTACAATATAATATGTATGTACATGGACATAGTAGTAGTATGGTGTACTTACATTAGATGGCCGTTATATGTATAGTAGGTCCTTGATCCATTATGTTTTATTACCGAGTGGTTTATATTATATAACTAAGTAGGTAGTTATGTTTTATCCTTCCGTTTATTATCATAACAATCTACGTGTCTTGTTATCTATTTATTTTGTATATTATATATATTTTAAATTAATAAGCCGTGACCGCATTAAGCCTCATTAATAATGGAAATATTTAAATTAATTATAATAATAGTTTTGTCTATTATATAATATTTTAATTTAAAAATATATAATAATGCTGAAAAATAAATGGATATTCTTGAATAATAAAAAAAAAAAACTTTCAAGATCCAACCTCTACTTACCTACATTGTCAAAAATACAATTTATAAAACAAAATTCGTAAAAGATATAATATGTACTAGCGTAAAACAAGCACAAAAGCTAACAGAACACCAAGCGCAAGAAGGCTACGAAGCTGCAGTACATCACTTACACCACAATAACTCTGTGTAGGCTTACCAGGAAATAGTAACACAATGAATTATGAACCCATGTAGACGTGACATGGGTAATTTTATGGAAAACGCTTTTCCTAACTCCAAAACAACATAAGCGAACAATGAGAGGGGGAGACAAAATTGTTCATAAATCGTCTCGAAAACCGGGTAACGGGGTGTAATTATTATTTTTGTATGTAATTTAATATAATACATTTTTTTTATTTTCATCTGAAATCGTTATGTAAAATATTTAACGTCATCGGTGACCACCGCGTATTATAAAATCATAAACGATACACCATAGCTCGTGCCCAAACTCTAAACACAATATATTGTAAATATATTACAAGTATGTGCAGGCGTTTTAAGTTGTGTGAACGCGAATGGTTAACCGCGAAAATTGCCTGGTTAGCTTTAGTAGGTACAGTATAATCCACCATTACTGGTAACCGTGGCTTGGACTTTCATCGTTAAATATGGCATTCAAACGAACCCGGAATTCTGGCTTTAAGTACGGTTCTGCATAAAGTCCATTTCACAAACGAATGAACACCGTCCCATGTTATATATACATAATACATAACCGTATGACGTAAGCACGCGCCACGATCGGATAAACTATTCAGTATGATTTTGTATCCAAATAAAATATTTTAAAGTGTATACTTATTGTTGAAGGCTTAAAAAGTTGACATTTCCAATAGATTTTTCTAGTAAGTAATTGGTATCTATTGGTCTTATAATCGTTAAAATAAGACTTCTACAATATTTTATAAATGGCTTGTATTTATCATTTATTTTTGATTAACGGACAGTTAGTCCAACTACAATTTTCAACTTGTATAACAAACATGAATTAAATACAATAGAAGTAGGAGATATTACTAAACGTATATATACACCATATATATATATATGTATATATAAATACATGCAGCTAATATAAGATAAGCAATTAGTTAATGTAATAAGAAAAGAATAAATAAAAATATGAATGCTTGTAAAATAAAATCATGTATAAAAAATATTATATGTTATCGAACAAATGCTATACAATACGTACCAGTATGTACATTATTTAATATTATAATATAATGTGAACCCAAAGTCCCGAATATAAAATAAACTCGGTCGTCTAAATGAATGCACAGTGAATAATTATTAAAATATTTCAAATTTAAACAAATAATAAATATAGATTTAATGATTGAAAAAATGTCTTCTGATCATTATAAATGACAATTTGTATTTAAAAAACGTATACCTAATTATTTGATTAACATTATTTTATTTTTAATTATGTATAATATTATATTTATAAATTATTTTGAAATCTATCATTATATTATTATATAATATATATATATTATTATATAATTATAGAATTATTCGTCCATTAACTATTATAGTAGTAGTACAATATTATTTTCTAGATTTTTTTTTTATTATTATGTATTTTGTTTGAATTTCAAAAGTTTTATTAAAATAATCGATATAATACTGGAAATAAAAAGTCCGAAGAAGATAAATTTAGAATCCTGGCATATCCAATACAGTTTGAGTACTAATCGGTAGGTGTGAATTAAAATAAATTAGTATACATAATTACGAAAAGTAATTAAAAGTTTTCATTAAGCACAAATAATTTTTAGAATTTCGGATGAACAGAATTAAATTATTGTTTAAATTTCAACAGGTGTACGCTGTTAACAGATGTTTTATTCTAGGTTTCACTGTTGATATATAATTTAACGCTAAGTTTGAATACAAGTTACCAAAGCAAACTTGTTGCATTACCGAAAATTTCAGCCCCCTTTTTGCCATTTTCTAGTGCCGTACAATAATATACTTTAGTCGGTTCTTGAATAAATTATCATCAAAAAGTCAAAGGCATCGTTAATAAGGTTTTTGCTACAATTGCGAACGTGCTAACTTCCACAGTTGTATCTTTGGTTGGTAGAGCACAAAAAAAGAATAATAATATTATTCTATATGAATATTATGATATATTACATGAGTGTAAATTAGTTTTCATGGGATTAAAATAATGAAAAAAAAATATATATAAATATTTTCCACGAGTATAATCGTAAAATAAAGGGCAGAGACGAAAATGTTCGTCTCGGATGCGAATATTAACAGGGGTCAAACACTAAACACGCGTGCTATATAACATAATATATATTATATTTATATTACTATAAATGGTTTGTTTAACGTAATAAATGATAATAAATGCGTTTTATTTCTTAATGTATTACGTTCCTCCTCATCTGTGGAGTAGACATCCTTGAGAGGAACCCGAGTATACATAAGTGCGAGACTTCGGGTTTGATAACAAAGAGACTGGTGGTGAGAGGGAAACGATACGAAGAGGAAACGAGTGCGCTCTCCTTTTGGCGATTCCTCCTACCCCGCACGAGGGTGGAAAAAAGGGTCATTTGTAGTAATGAACGACACAAAAATATATTATGTAATGCGTGGACGAAGAAAAGAGAAGTTGACGTAATGGGCAATCGGATTTGAAGCCGGCGTCCCTTATTTTATGTCCTTTTTGCCTGTCTTTCTCTTTTTATTATGAACATATATAAAGCATTCGCAATCATTTTTATTATCGTCTCTAGTTTACAGCTTTTGAAATCCGGCCAATGTATAAAGAACTATGTTTACATATTATTCTTATGGTGGACCTTTAACTGAACGATATTCGGTAAACTTTATTTGCATTATGTATAGGTATACGTAGTATATATATTATTATTATTGTAGTTGTGCTCGGTTTTATTTTTCATTTACTTGGGGATTCGATTACGCGAAACATGAAAAATCCAGGATATTATCAATCGGTCCGTACGATTTACCTAAAATGCTGTTTATAGTCTGTAACCCACTTCAGATCTTTTTATACCACGCAGGTACCTATTTATTATATATATATTATATGTGTGTATTATGTATGCTGTGAACGGAAAATAAAAAAAGCTTTCATATAACCAAATCCAATTTCCTTAATTTGATATTATAGCGTAAAATGATATACCATTATAAATGATTTTTTTTATTGTTGTCGAGTAAAACATATTTAAACATCTACCTAAACATTATAACATACAGTGGTGATGTGCATACAAAAATACCTATTTAATAAAATTATATTTAAATAACTTTTGGCGGTACAGACATGTCGAAAACAATAAGTACATAAAGTAAAATATTAGATCTTTTAAAATACAATATTAAGAGTGTATGGAAATGTATTTAAAAATGTAACTTCACAATTATTAATACTGGATAACCTAGGTACGTAAATATATAATAATTATTGTATTAAAATTCAAACATTTAGGTAATATTACTATATAATTTGTGTGAACATCCTTAATTTTATGGTTTAAAATTACACTTGGTTATAATAAACTATGTAATTTGTTGATTTATTTTAATTTGGGGGTTTTCTTTAAACTGTGGTTTTATGTGCCAAATATATTTTATTACATAGTTATAACTCGAATGAAGTCATAAAATTGTATTTGATGGTATTTTAGAGTTGTTTTGAGGTCACTTCATGGCGTCAAACTGCAGTTGATTCCATTTACGGTCCAATGTTTATTTTTTTTTATTTTTTAATAAACTCGTCTCATTCATTTAAGACTTATATTTGTGTAACTCGTATTATATATTCCAGGATAACTTTTTTATTCATACACTTGTTTAAAGTAATAAAATATTGTATGTAATATAATTGTTTTTATTTAAAAATTGATTGAATGGAGGAAATAATAATTTAAGTTTTTTAAATACTTGAAATTAAAATATTTTTATAAGCGAGTATATTACAACAAAAGTTAATTCCCCAAGAAAATCAGACCGGATACAAAACCAAGAATGTGCAGTGTGCACTCGTTTCCCTCCACTCACTTAGATATATAAATAGTTTATTTTTTTGAAGGATTTGTATTTTTATATTAGAATTATCGTTGTGGAATTGTGGGATCTGGAATTTAATATAGCAATTTAAAATAGGTATATAGGGAAATGAGATAATTCACTCACACAAATAAAAAAACGATCTTACAATCCTAAATATTAACAAATTTTATATAATTAGGATTTGAAATCGGAATGAAAGAAAGAACGTTCGCAATAGTGGATCTTAATTCCTGAATAAATAAATATATTCTTGTGAAGAACAATAATTTCAGACAGTTCGCATCTGTGGTTTTAATAAGTATAACTTAAACTTTAAGGTTGACAATACATATTTATTATCGATTTTAGTCAAAACTTGAATTTTTATTTAAATAGCGAAAGGAATTATCTATCTAATAATTTATTAAGTAAATATTATATATTTTTATTTTAAAATATAAATACATAACAACAATATTATTTAAAAGTTTGAGTTTTATTATTGGAAAATAATATTATTAAAACCTTAAAATGTACATTTTGTTTGAAATATATTTATTCAATCCACAGAACTTAGGAAGACATATTTTGTTTAATTGTTTGTGATCTTAACTTTTTGATTTTTATCGAAATATTTTTTTTTTCCAAGAAATAACTTTTCTTTGTCGACAATGGGGTAAATTATGATACTATTATTAATTATTAATATTATTATAACAATTATTTATTTATTATTACAGTCCCTTATCATAATTTATTTTTGATGGTAAATAATTAAAAATATTTATTTTATAATTTTATTTATATAAGTAAATTATACAAGTTTTGTTTTTAATAACTAATACGATTATTATTATCTATTATGATGTGGTGTACACATTAATTATTATGTTCATCAAGTAGGTTAGGAAAGTGCCAACATTAATTTAGCCATCAAATTATATCATATTTTTAGAACTGAATTTGTTTTATAATTTAAGTGTTGTTTCACATGAAATTTATGGAGTGTTTTTGTTGTGATATTAATTCTTTTTTATTCGTATAGATATAAACACATATTTAGATTTAGGTATAAGTTACCACAAGTGAATGTGACTAAAGTGACTATCATTTCTATTAAGTAGTTAATACATAATACATAATAGTTATGCCTATAAATTACTATTATTATTATTTTTAAACTTCAACGATTTTACTATTTATTTTGTTTTAATAAAATTATTTTAATACGTATATTACTACACATATAAGATATCATATATGATAAACATAATTATATGTTTAATATTTCATAAATTATAAATAACTATATTTGTTCCTTAAAAAATATATAGTAAACTATTTTTCAATTAATATTTTTTATGACATTAAAATGTAATATAAATCATATTCTATATATGAGTAGGATTACAGTAGTATATTATATTATTATATGGATTATTTAAACATATTTATTTTATATTAATTGTTATATTTAAGAATAAAAATATATACTGAGCACTCTCAAAGCTAGAAAGTAAATAAAATACACCCAACCAAATGCATAATAATCTGTGGACTATGGATTCCAGCTAACAGTATTGGAAACGGAAGTTATTATGAAAGTTTATTGTCATAAAACCTTAACGTATCAGAATTACTCGTATTAACTAAACATTATAATATTATTATCTACAAAAATTTAATAACAAAGTTGACCAAGGGTCAACTTACCAAGGATTTTTCTAATAATAATAAAAAAACATTTTCATCTCAATATGAAACATTTTAAATTATATTATAATAATAGTTTTATCAAAATGAAACATTTTAGAATTTCATGTTTTTTTTTTTTTAATATCTAAACACTATTTATAATATTATGCAGTACTGAAACTGAGATACTCATTTTTCGTATACTATTGTATAATGTGTATAGTATATAATATTTTATACACCTTTAAAATGACAAGTTAAATTTATAATTAATGTTTGAACTTTGATTTGCGATGACAGATAATTGGCACATTGTTGAACTTCTAAAATATAGTACAAAGATTGACAATAATTAACTTTGTTTATTTAAAATAACAAAGTAAACATTGCAAAATCAAATAAAAACATTTGGGACTTTGATTATTATTAGTTGTTGAAATAATAAAAATAAAACTATATCTATGAATACTATTAATAAAATATATTATATTCAAATAGTTTAAATGGAACTATTCAAATACATATTAAGATGACTGTACAATTTCCGTCTAATAGATACTGTAAAAAACAGCTGTAATAAAGAAATAATTTACTTCATACTACTCGAAAAGATAAAGCACTTATGGATTTAAAGCTACCCGTCTGTGTAATCAATATTTATAGCAATTTTCATCGATGGACACGTTAATCTTTATACATTGTCAATTTATTACCATCTTTTTTTTCAACAACATATTATTCTTATTGACTATAGTGGGTACGTAATTTTCTACACAGATTATATTTTTTTCTTTTCTAAAAAAAAAAAAAAAAAGATTAAATATAAATATTATAACATTATATTATACTTACTAGTCATTAAAATTATTCGTATTAACCACAGAAAAAGAAAGGAAAACCATTTATTTATATGGTTTGTAAATTATTTTATATGTATTGCAACTATTGATGGTATTATTTCTAATGTTTCTATATAACGATTTTGTAAATGGTTATGAATATTATAAACTTACAAAATTATTCTTGATAAAATTATACTAATATAATAACAAGGTTTACATATTTTTGTATCGTCCAAACGCAACGAATCGAGAAAAAGAAGGTAAAAAGTAGGCTTTTTCACGGTACATTACGTTCGATAAAAATGTGTTCACGTTTTATATAATACGCGATGTATGGGTACACAATATATATAATGTTATACAATGTACATCCTTAAGAAACATAATGTGTTCTCGCGGGCATGTACCTCATCGGTTATAGACATCGACGCGTATCTACATATTATAATAAATATAAGTACCTATATATTACTGTTACAATTTATAACTTCTGATATACACTGCCAATGCACAATGTTTGCCAAACTCGGAAATCGTAAATGGTTAACGCGATGTTATAATATCATAAAATAATAATTTATTCAAACTCAGCCGTGTCGAGTAAAACAATAATATTACTCGTCGTTGACGGGACAAGAGATGAACGTATCTGCGGCCCACGTCTGAATAATTAATTGCATATAATGTTATTATTGTGTAATATTATATGCGTCAAGTGCGTCATAATCATATTGTGTTGTTGCATCGCAATTTGCAATTAAACGTTTTCATTCAAACCCGGACCTTTATATTTGAATGATGAGACATTGCAATACTTAGTAGGAGCGTTGGAGTATTGTCAGTAAAATTATGGTTTCTAACACGAGTTTTGGGGAGTATGAAATCTGAGTGCAGTTAATTGGCGGTTGTGCGCACGTTTCTACCAAAGGTCATGTACATTGTCGTTAAAATGGTTAAGCTCTTTATTATTCAAATGCGTTTATTGGCGTCATCCGCGGATGGTGGTAATGATAATAATACAATAATAACAATAATAAAAATAATAATAATATCGACGATAATGATGACGATAAATACGGAGCAACTAATAAGAAAACGGTTGTGTCGGTATTAAAACGTGTTCAAATTCCACCCTCATAAACACTGACTTTATGGGATTCCTGTATAAATTGCACCAACGACGTCATTGGCCCGGAAAGCTATAAATTCCATTTTAATCTGGAGCGGAAAAAAAAGAAAAGAAACAGAAGCGGTGAGCGGGTGAACCAAAAGGTGAAAACGAAAATCTTAAGAAAAGAATAAGTGCACGCTATTATTGCTATTATAAAATACAAAATAGGAGCGCCGTTGATGGCTACTAAAGAGTATTATTATAGTTAGTATATTTATTTATTTCCTTGTTGTAAGAAATTCCAAAAAAGTCCCCATATTTTATGAATCCTAATTGAACAAAGGACAAATGTAAATGTAAATACAAAAAAAAAATGTTTGTGCCATAGTGGATACCCAGTAAAAAATAAAAATATTGCACGTTAAAGAAAAACTTGTCAGCGTTTAAAAATTGTTTTAGCTTTGTGAACGACGATTCTAAAGTTGTCTCGAAAAATAACGTGTTTCAAAAATGTTGTGATTTGATCAACATTTATAATGTATACCTTAACTTGGTAGTTCTCTTGAATATTGTATAATTAAACACGATTTTGAAAAGTGGATATACATTATGCATTTACGTTTAAAGTAAGTTTTGCAACAAATACGATGGCAATTTGCACATAATCAAAATTATAAAATCAAGTTTAACAACACAAGAGAGTTTGAATCCAATACTAATATAGGTAATGTTATTATTTTTAAAATAGCAAAACTAAAGTTCTATACTTGCAAACTAAAAAAAAATGTTATACGTATTTATATACTTAATAGGTAGTCATATTTCTGCCAATTCAAGCATTGTAAATACTTTTTAAATGATTAAATGTCAAAATTATTTGAATATTTTGATTAGAATTATATTATATGTTGTTTAAAGTATTTTATTTCCAGAAAATAAATATTTTATTGCTTACGTAATTTTTGTGTACTTGATGTCATTCCACGTTTATTGTTCAATTATATATGTCTTTTTTTAAATCTGGTGTACCGAAAAAAAGTCAAAACAAATAGTAAAAAGATATTGTTATGTTTGATGAAATTATTCAAATATATACTGCATCCAAAAAAATTGAGTATCAGCTGTTCTGAATATTTAAAAAAAATAAGTTTATTCCCAAGTCTGAGTTATGACAAAGTTTTCAGAAAATAACTAAAAATCGTAAATCGGTTGTAAGTCAATTTTCTTTTTGGCATAAGAAGACAAAAAAAAAAGAAACATTCAGTTTCTAAAATAAAAATAAAACAGTTTATAATTTAAAAAAACTTTCATATTATGTTTTTATAAATAATTCATTACCATTTTAAATAGATGGAAAACGAGTATTATCCCATATTATAAAGAAAAAAATATTTATCATTTGAACGTTTGAATATTGTTTTCCAGTCAAGAGCTGTACATTTTGCAAACCAAAATCTCTTCGAAATAGTATCGTCTTTTGAAAACATTGAAATGGAAATGGGAAAACCACAACATTATGTTTAATATATATAATCACATACTTACCGTATACACGTAAAGACTGCTGTTTATTTCCACGCATAAAATGTGGTGTCTGTGTTCAATAGCCCGAATATATCCTTTGCGTGTAGAATCCTTTTAGATGATCCTTCATTTTGTCAAGAATTTACCAAAAGTTTACTTATTCACGTTTAATATTTTTTTACTGGGAGAAGGACGAAACCGTTTAAAATACAATACTTAAAAGAAATACACCGAAAAAAACTAACGAATGTATAATAGTGATAGTGTTGAGGTAGAATTTACAATATGAACATACATAATAACGTGAAATAATTATTTATCATAATAATTAGCAACGGTTTAACTTATCGATGATCGTTTGGTTTAAACACGAAACATAATATTATCCAAAGTGTACAATGCGAAGTTTGAAAATTATTTAATATTAATTAAGATAATGTTTTCGGTTATGGACGTTATTCGTCATAAAATATGTGTTAACGGCTTAACGCTGCTTTAAGTACGTTCTCCGACCGTTTGTTAATCAGTGAATGTATACTTAAACATCGATCTCCTGAGACAGGGAATAACAAACCGAGAAATAGACACGACTCTAGCGTTTGGATAAGGATACCGTCGTCTTGGATATATTTTAATACGTGAATAATATCGTCCACGATGGATGGGTGATTGTTAGTGGTTGTTATAAGGGGGAGGTGAGTTTTGGGAGGGGCCGTTGACACAGTTTTGGGTTAAAATCAATGGTGAATGGTAAACTTTATTATAATAATACATTGTACACAAAAACAAGAGGCACATTATTCTATATATAAACTCTTACTATAGGGACGTGATATAAAAACCTACGCATAATAATATTTTAACCTCTTTAATTTGAAATTGGACAAAAACTGTATCGGACATTTAATATTGTTTTTGTTTCGTTTTACGCATATCATTCTCGAAGTCATATCTACCCACGCGTTATGAACCCGATGAATATAGCACACTTAATAAAACATAATATTTGACTTTTGAGAATACCAATTTTAAATAAGATATAAAAAAGTTAGTTTTTGAATACTCGTCAAAAGCGTAGGATAGTTAGTTCAAATATAATTTAATTTTTATTTAGATATTAATATGTCATATTATTCAATACTTTAACAACAATGTCAGACAATAACTTAAACTAAATAACCTTTTTTTTTCATTTTATTTAATCTATTAATATATGCTTTTTAAAAAAAAAAAAAAAAATAGTGTACAGATCGGTGAAAAGTAGGAGGAAAAACGTATAATTTTATAAGTGTAGCTGACGAGTTTCCTCTATCGATGGATGAAATACAACAGACGATTGTGGTTATAATAAGGATGCCGCGAGTAAGCATGACACAGCTGAACGTATAAAATAATTATTTTAATTACTTAACAAACCCATCAGCACGTGTTCCTCTATCAGCGAGAACTCGTCGAAATCGATCGATTTTCGGTGTGTAGGCCGGTCAAAATGGATCGCGGACAGATATATCATTATGAGCGCACGGTGGCGGACGATCGCGTTAATAATAATAATAATAATACGAGTATTATAACACGTCTCACATTTTCGGCGGACAAGACGTAGTCGTCGTCGTTGGAGACTATAGTATTTTATGCCCGCTGGCGTCCAATACCATTATGTATTCTGTACACGACGTCCTCGTCAATAACTTTTTCCCATACTCATATTTTTTTTTATTGAAATCTCATTTTTAAAATCGTGTCATCTATATATATTATAATATTTTGGGCACATTAAAGTGTTTTATTTTTATATCGTATACTTCTCTGCGATATTAAAAAAATTCAAGTTTTTTAATATTTATTATTTCATAATAATAATATTAGGAGGTATGTTTGGATCTTTATAAAAAAAAAACAAATATAAAGTTGGATTAATAATTTTTACATTTAGAGGAAAATATACCGAGTAAATGCTAACTAGTACACGTTACGAATACAATTCACAATACAAAAATGATCATAATTACTTGTATTTAAGTTAAAAAAAAAAAAAATGGAAAAATCAACGACATAGATGATTTGGTCTTATCTAAAAGTTAATAATTAGTAAATTCCCTTTAATATTTCGGAATATTTGACGAGTTATATATATGTAAGACGGATGATACAAATGTTGAAATACAAAAAAAATATACTAATACATAGTTGCAAGACTATAACGACCACGGCCGGGGACAAGCCAGGAATAATTTCCTGAGTAATTGCACATCACTATGTATAATATTAAAAATATACATGGTTATAAATGTTCTCGTACCGGTAAAAATCCGATATCCTGGCCAGAATAAGTCGGGAATAATAATATTATCAACAATATTTATTGCTAGCGAAAATCTATTAAAATCCATATGCCTTCTGTTACGAATGTTACGATACACTATACGTATTTAATAATAATTGATATACGCAGTCGTTCGCCACCGACAGTGTTATTATCTTATCTACGTCTTTATGTATTATAATTATCATCCTTTATATACTATAAATGTATACATATATTACGAGCAATAACAATTATGTCGTCCGGAGACGTTGTTTTAATAACCAAAACAATAATAATAAAAATAAATCGCCATTACCAAGATATACTCCATAGATATATTATATGCATGTAAATATGTAATGCTCAAAATATAATGTGATATTATTATATAGTGTACATGAAAATGTGCTAGCGCGTATTATGCCCCCGAGCCGTCTTTTCCCACTAACAACCCTGTCAACAGTAATAATAATTATTATTATCGGTCTCGACCGGCCCGACTGGTCGGACGCCGCCAAGGTCGACGCGCGATCGCGATTAATTGTCGACGGGCGCGCGAACGAATCACAACGCGTTATTTTCACCGTCATAATCGCGTTCTACCGTTCTACGGTATAAGGAAAAGGATGTTACGGCAACATTATTATACACATCGTAATAATAATATGTCAGTAATCGTCTGTGTTATCATAGTGAAGTCGGTTTAGGCTGATCACAATGTTTAATAATGTTTATATACGACAAAAAGCGATAACACTGTTGAAACTAGGCGAAATTGGTCTTTTAACGTTTAGCTGCCATTTAGAAACGATCATCCTATGTACTAGTTATTTTGCAATAGTTATAGCGTAGTAAACATAATGTATAAAGTAGCAGCATACAATTATAATATGATCACATAATATTATATTGTCTTATAAAAACATTTTTTATATTATTAATATTATGCATTTCCTTTTCCCTTGTACACTATTTTTGGGTATAGATAATATGTGATTTCAAAAATATGTTTAAGTATGGTTCTTTCCTTTAGATTATACACCATTACACCAATTACCAAGCACTTATGGTACAATATCGGTACTTGGAAAAAATTGTTTTTGCATTGCCCAGCGAATTTTTCTAAACTTTTGGTAAAAATACAGAGAATATTGTTTTAAGTTTATTTGAGATTTTGACCGGGTTTCGTTCAGAATCGTTTTTAAAAAAAGCGCTGATTTATCATCTCGCTTTCGAGTATATAATACTACAGCACAAATTTAACACATTCACCCTTGCGCTCAGAATTTCCTGTGTCAGCAGTTTTGTCGTTTGTTTAAAACGCGTCTTATGCGCTTATCAGCTTTTTAAGTGCACCGTGTTAGTATCTGGACAGTCGTTGTTGTCGGTAACTGGACGCGGTCCGAAGGTTGGTCTCATATTTATCTACTTTATAAACATAATAAATGGTAGATTAATGATTATTATAGTTGGTTAATATAATATACACTACCACTAGATCTTTTTTTTTGGTTGTTGGTCCTTTTTTTTTTTATCTCAGATTTAATGAGAACTTTGTTATTTAGTTAAACACTAAACAACTAAGTTCAAAAAAAAAAAAATATATATATTAGTTTTATAAAATTATACTGCTAACAGATATTATTATACGAACTTGTGGAAACATAGTTGCTATACCTAAAACCTACCTGTATGCGTTTAAACAGATCTAAAATAATTAAGTTTGCACGTATTCAATATTTCATTAAGGATACTTTATTTTTTTTTTTTTTAAACCACCATTATTATTGTTACCTGTCAAAATATTCAAGTATCGATTTATTAATGATCAAACATAGAATGCCTCTTCATAATTATTACTATAATTACATATTAGTAAAACATAAATTAACTCTATACATTTATTTTTAAAATTCGTTCAATAGACTGTTTTGTTTAAGCTGGAACTAAAAAAATTTAAATTTAATTTATGTACCAAGTAAGTACTTTCTAACTATATACAATTTTTTATTTCTGTCAACAAATGCAGGTAGCTATTTATTTTTCAATCAACATGTAAATTAAATACTCAAATTTAAAATTACATTTAATAGCTACTTTTAGGCCATCAAGAATTCTTTTATAATGTAATACAATGTATATAATCTGTATATATAAAAAAACAAACGAAAAAATTTAATGATTTTAATGTTACTATACGAATATACGATATTATGTTAGCATAACTAATGTTAGCACAATATTATTTTATTAAAATAAATATATTTTTACACGTGTTATTACAAACATTTTCTTATTCTATGATCTATAATAATTATACTCATAATAGATAATAAATACAGGACTATTGTATCATTTATTCACTAATCTTTACATAAAATCTTGTTTCATTATATTACAAAGAGCCTTCAATAATAGTTATACCTTACTAGCTTTGGAATTATATGAATGATAAAATAATGTAATAACAAATAATTTTATAATAACAAATGGTATAATATTTATACCTTCTATTGTATGTTATGACCTATTGGCTATTAGTATTTAACACTTTTATTTTTATAAATAATAACTATATATTTTGTGTTTTTTTTTTTTCAACAAATGCACACTTACAATGTGATATTTACCAGTATTCATCCAATATCTTATTATTTTACATTTTAAAATTGTGTACTCTTTTGTGGCCATGGCAAGATTTTGGTTCATAATTTGAAAAGGTTTTAGATTTCATAATTTGTCTTTAATTATTTTCGGTTTGGTTCCAATCACTGATTGAAAAGCTATATTATCATATACATGACTCTTCTGCCAACAATGATAACTACAGTATGCG
Organism: Aphis craccivora; assembly: GCA_009835225.1. Classification (NCBI taxonomy): domain Eukaryota; kingdom Metazoa; phylum Arthropoda; class Insecta; order Hemiptera; family Aphididae; genus Aphis; species Aphis craccivora. The sequence goes on along the minus strand of VUJU01000083.1, from coordinate 49,521 downwards.
CTTTATAGTTGTATAACGCATAATACATAATATAGGTAGTACATTAAATTGAAATTATAATAACTGCAGAGTATTTGTATTTGCACTATTATAATCCATATTTAAACAGAATTTATGTGCTTTAATGTTCATTGTTCACGTATTTTTATAGTCACAAAAGTATAAAATATGCGTAGGTAGAACAAACATAAAAGTTTTATTTATAGGTCAGAAAATTGGATAAATATATTTATTATTTATATATATTTAGGTCATTAGTGATTTTGCTTAAAATAGACAATCGATTATTTATGTTAGTTAATTAGCTTTATATAAAATCAATAAGTTACTATATCGTCTATATCGTTTAATGATTCATCATTATTATTTTACGATAAATGGTTATCCTTAAAAACAAATTAAACTTAATAATTTAGGTATAATAACTATTTAAAAGTTGTATAATAATATAGTTATTATATAGTTAATTCTTATTATATAAAATACCTAGACAAAATTGTCTAATCATTTATATACAATATACATTATACATTATATTAATTAAAAACTAGTCTTGATAATTTTGTAAAAATATTTAGAATCTAAAGTTTATGAATGTGCGGATTTGACTAGGATAAAAAGTTTTTTTTTTTTAATTTAATGGATAAAAAGTATGTTTTTCTTTCATAGTTCTATATAATACAAAGTAGAACTAAAAACTGCTTCCGTTATGCCGTCTGGAATTCTTAATTAAGGGTATTATTCATCGGAAATCTTTTAAAAAAAATAAAGGGTTGTTTTTTTTTAATTAATGCTCCGGCTTCCGTCAAAAAAGAATCTGCGCTAATTATGAAGTAGATCGACTTACAACAAGTGAAGCTCCGAAGAAAAATCTTGTAATAACGAAATTTTGTTCTGTTGTTTCCTATAATGAAATTATAGCAGAGATTGATTTCTATGTAATTAGAAAACTGTCCTATTGTGCCTTGAAGACGAAGACTTTACAACTGATTTCTTATGTTATTTGGGGAGACCTATTTGCATTGTGCCTATAGTATTTAGAGAATGTATTGTGACTTGTGAGTGATATTATTTTAAGATATCTGTGAGTAAAATGACGAAAAGTATTTAAACTAATGTAGAATGATTCAATTTAGTAATAAAAATATTATTATTATTATTATATTATAGATGAATAATGAGAAATATAAACATTTGTCATAAATCTGTATTCTGTACCCAACAATAGTTGTACGTATTCATAAATAGCTATGTATTTATATTCTTAATGATTTTTCAAGTGTATGTCGTATGTCTACTAATTATATTCAGAAAGTATAATAATATATTTCCATTTAAAATTGATTCGATTTGCTTTTTATCATTAGGTAATTAATGCTTATTATTTACGAATCAAGAGACAGTAAAATAAATTGGTAGGAACGGGAGTCATAAAATATGACACTTTTGATAAGTGATGAAAAATTGGTCAACAAAGCTTTTATTTTATGAAATAAAACGTTTTCCATTTTATGCTTGTGAAACTATTCAAAGTTTGAATTGTATTATATTATGTTATTTTAATAGCAAATTATTATTACTATATACATACTTATTACTATAGTAGAAAACTATAAAAATATTGGATTGCTAATAATTTAACATCACAGCTGTCGAAAGTTTTTAGTTCTGAACTTCTATAGTTATAATTTGGTGTAATAAATACTAGTTATAATGTGTATAGAGTGTTAATAATTTTATTCTTAGTAATTAGTGTTGAAACAACAACAGAATAGCTTTGGATTAAAAGATACATCCATGTGTAAATAACTTATACCTACGCACGCCCTCAAGGATATTTTAATCTCGTTTTCAGTGTGTGTGATTAGTAGGCATATTATTATGATAGTTTATTATTATTGGATAAAAATATTTAATTTTTCAGTACACAATTTTTAAACATAGATTATTTATATGTTCTATAGAGAACTGTAGTAATATTTAAGTTATACAAATTTAAAACTATTTACATTTAGAACACTCAATGATACAATATGATAAACTAAAAATTAGTATTAGACAACTAAATTATAATAGTATAATAATATATTTTAGATGAATTTTAAGTTGATTCAGCTTTATGAAGATATAAAAGAGTGAAATGTAATGAGTTATGTGTAAATGCTATATGTATTTAATAACTGGGCCCAATTAAAATGGACAATTTACAATACAATGAATCATAATAATAATCAAATAAATGAAAGTAAAATCAGAAATCGATATACTTTTCATATAATTGATATAATTGTATATGTATACTATGTTATAATTATCCTAATTCTAATTGAAATAAATCGCAAAAAATAAATTAATGCGTATAATAGTAGACGTATTAGTCGTCTAAAGTTACGCTTCGAAATGACGTTATGCTACTATTGTGTTATTATTTAGGGATTCACATGGTTCACAAAACATTAAAGTACTAGAGCCAATGAAAGAGCGAAAAGAGAAAAAGGCTCCAGCATCATATGCCAAGCGTGTGTTTCAGGCACCGGACGTGAATAATGGTGTTGTGAATGTAAAAGAAAAAATGCCCAATGAATGAGAGAGAAAAACAGTATTCAAATGTCAGCATTTGAAACTTGAACAAAAAATTACTAACACTATGATCAAAAAAAAAGTTTTGAAATGATTTCAATTCAAAACTTTGAAAGAATTCTACGAATAGAGTTTATTTTAATGAGTGAACTGGAATTTTGAAAATAACAAAATATTATATTAAGTATATGACTCAATAAATTCGTTATAGAAAACGAATCATTCGATTAAATATTTTCTGTACCCATTAACTGATTATATAAAGAAAAAAAATGTAAATCAATTTTATTGAAAATATAATAAGAGTGGCTACCCATTTCTGAAGAGACGTCATATTTGAATTTGATATAGGCTTTAATCATCATATAGATGATTGAAAAAGTTGATGAACACTTCCAAGAATGTTCATCTATCTTCCAACTGCAGTACAAACATATAAATTCCTTAGATACATATTTGTACATGATCTAGTTTTTAGTTAATTAAATGTAAGCTTAGTCTTTCAGTATGCTTACAAGTTATATTAAAATAATTTTCAATTATAATATCTATGAAGTTTGAGCCCATAAACTATCGTTTAAAAATAATTTAAATCTCAACATTTAGATAAAATCAAAATGAAAACAAAAAATATATTGAGACTTAAAATAACAAGTACAAATTCGTAGGTAACTGAAAATAATATTTATGTAGGATAGAAGTACTGTTTGTGATAATACATTAATAAACGTAATTACTAATTATCATATTATATTAGATTTTTAAATATAATTAAATAATATTGTAGGCTACAATAGCATAGGAATTAAAGCCTTTATTTATAAAAGGTTGGGAAAATGGGTATACTGCTCTAGCTATACATTAGGTGTGCATTGGGTTAATGTAATGGATGTGTTATATGTGTTAAATTTGAATTCAATCATATATATTATCATTGTATATTAAAAACGTTTCTGAATAGAGATGGTATGTTAGCCAATATCACTAAGTATATTTCACAATGCTATGTTATTGATATTAATATTAAGGTAATTGATTAAACTATTAGTATAACGGTAGAGTGATTTAATTTTTGCCGAACATATTGCATTTATTTTGTTATTAATATTTAATTATTATAATAGTACGTCATAATATTTATACCAATCTATATTATCATAATTGACTTTTGTATCAATATATTTTTATCGTAAAAACAATGTGAATAGGTTTAGCCATTGTAAATAGATTATGGTTTAAAATTAATCCACATATTTTTAAAATTCAATTAGTTATAGTTAACTTTATAATATACGTGTTATTCGTTTTAGAGTTCGAATAAAAATCAAAAATTATTGTTCTGTCAAAAATTGATTTTCTTGATTAAACTTAAATGATTGTTTGTATTCCCTATTATTTTGAGAAATACTAGATATATTTAATTAAAGGTATAAGCTACATAGATAAAATGTTCTATGAGAACCATCCTCAAGGTTAAAAATTGATGCACTTTTTCCAAGTACTACCTACTTATTGTTTATTCACAAAAAACATAAACATCTTTGAAAAAAAAACAAATAATGTATTATATTCATTGTTCTACTTAAAATCTAAAATCTAATATATTTAAAAAATTCATAAATTTGGATGATTGAGAAACAAATTAAAAACAATCATAGTATATAAGTCAATATTAATTAATAGATGCTTATATTTTAGACTGTAGAATTATATTTTTATGCTATAAATATCACATTTCATATTGAATAAAATTTTTGATAATAAATTAATAAGTTTATAATCAACGAATTCTGGCATACTATAGTTACATATTTATTACCGACAATTTTGGATTGTTAATAGTATTTAGACAAAAGAACAATAATTATTTCGAAATTAAGTAAAAATCGTTTTTGAAAAGTTTTGACAATAATTTTGTCGTTCCAACCAAAATTATAATAATTTGCAATTAAACGAGAACATTAATATGACCGAATCGTTGAGTATTATTCGCTTTTCAAGTGTTCTGGAAATAAATTAGGGAAAACTCCCCGATTCGCGGATAAGTGACTTGGTGTGGAAGAGAGAGGCACAAAGTTTTTCTTGTGAAACTTTTTAATTTGTTTTCGAAGACCGTAGAACGGTGAATTTAAATGGCTTTTACCCCAAATTATATTTAACCAGGATTATGACAGAATAAGGAAGAAAAATTCAAAGAGCACAAACATAGGTTTTTCTCCTCAAAAGGTAATTATTTCCACTCGATAGCTAAAGAACACGGGTGAATGTATTCAATAAAAAGTTTAAATACCTAGTCAAAGTTATTTTTAAGCATCATCAAAAATGTCAACACATTAATTGCTTTATTTAATAGGTTTTTTATACATAGATACACTGTATTTTAAAATCTATTAATCTATCAATTTTTTTTTTTTTTTTTTATCACCATTGTGGTTTTATCGTTTATGCAAAATTAAATTTCACATAATATACATAAACCACAAAGTTCTAGCCATTTAAAATTATCTCTTTGACAAACTTTATAATAGTATTAACATATAATAGATTTCCGTAGCATAAAACATACGTAAATAATAAATTATATTAGTTGTATGTGGGTTTTATAATTTAACATAACATACAATCTACTCAGTTATCAAGTCAAAATTAATGTTTAATATCCATAATAAAAAATAGTACATTTTTATCGTTAATATCCGTAAAAGTGGTATATTATTTATTGTAGGTATAAAGATGATGGTTCAATCCGCAATAAAAATTATTTTAGATCAGTGATCATTAACGGTGATACATCATAAATCATATAATATAATAATAACATTGTACATTATAAACATAACAGAATTATTATTGTAGGAAAGGTAGTTACTTCATAATACATGTTTACTGAACAACCAAAATATTAAATTGCTTACTGAAATATCAAATTATACTCTACTAATTAAAGAAATCATATTACGCAAAGAGGATAATATTACTTATTACAATATATTAACATAACTAGACAAGAATGACGTGTTCCTTCGTATTTTACTACTATCATACACTTAATTTAATACATTTTATATTTTTAACATTTAATTAGTCATATTATTTATTGTGTTAGGTTAGGTTATTAATAAATGTTAGGTAGTAACATATTTTTTAATTTAGTTTTTTTTTTTTGATAAATAGTACAGTTTATTATTTGTTAAATATAATACAAACACATAGGTATTGAATTAAATACAAATCACTGGTTACAGAAAAAGAATAGTATTTTATGTTTTAAAAAATAAGTGTTAGGTTAAATAAACTTAAATTATTTCTGGGCACAGTTTAATTTTTAATTGTTCAATTTCAATTTTAGAATATTTTATCCAAGTAGTCGGATGCAAAACCAAAATTTCGTTTATCATACTTTAGACTTCTGAGTGGTGTTACGAAGACGTTCTGGGTTGTACGATGTGGGTATATCTATTGACGACCAATACTTTAAAAATCATTATATGATTGTCAATTAATACGTTTAAATACTAAATATTATATTCAATTATATCCCTGTAATGTTATATAAATAAAAGAGTTATTTTGTTAAAAACTAAGGTTCGATAATAAAGTATATAAGGGTGAAAGTCTAAAAATGTATAGTGTAAATATCGCGAGAAAAACAGTACCTTGTTAAAAGAAAGCATATTATGCTATAAATATGTTATGACCACAATTATGTTTTATAACTCTGTTTAATCGTATTGAAGTAACTTAATTTGTAAGCTGAATAATTAAAAAGTTATTTTCAAACTATTTTCAAATTATTATCATATATTTTGATCAATACCTGTTCATATCAAATCGTATTTTTCCTTTTAATATTATTTTGATTAACAATTTCAATTACTATCATGTAACAAAAAAAGTTGTTATCCGTACGATTGATTATTTGCAATGGCATCAATATACCTTCAAAGCAGTTAAATAGATAGTATACATACTTTTATGAACTCATCTTCCGCCATACGTATTGAATCCGATCACCCTAATGCTTCCTCTTGTGTACACATTACGTCTTATTACAAGGACTATGAATCATGTAGGACAACGTTAAAACATATCCGGCTGAGTCAATTTGATAGCTTTTCGCAAGGCTTAGGGTGGATATTCAGGAAGTCATTTGGATTGAACGCCGCTCACTAGTTTCCTTCAAAATTTGTTTACTCGCCGAAGTAATAATAGTGTGACAATAGTGAATCTTTTGCAATCAATAGTTTTAAAAATAAATAAAAGACGTGTAACTTGGATTTGGATTTAACTATTAAAATATAATTTAACTCTCAAAAGAGCTACATAGATTCTTTTATTAGGTTCCTATACATAAATTATGGCAAAGTACTTATATAAATACATGGAATTTAAAAAAATACTAAAACACTATGTTGAATGATCAATGAAATAGAAAATGTATAAATGTTCATACTAATAACCCATGTATAATAGTGAATATAAAATATTTTATTTCCAGCTATATAAATATAATTTCTGATAAATTATAAATTCTTTTATAAATAAATGATAAATGAGATATTAGCAGAGGATAATTTCTTCTTCAAGACGCTCACACCTTTACAAAATAACTCACCTAATACTTATATAATATTATTATTAGCATCACTTATTGTACGACATAATTAATTTCTTAGGTAGATTGTTTTGTTTTGAATAATAATAAAAAAAAACCATATAGAAATCCAAAATTCTCGGTATTTTCCGTATAACATACATATATTTTTTAATAGATTGAGACTACAATATGTGCGAGTTAATAGATTCTATGTGAAAAAGTAAGTAAATTGTATTAACTTATGGCTTAAAATAAAATTAGTGAATCTTCGCGGGGTACTCTGTATAGTAATATATGTTTAATGGGAAATTGAATGATAAACATTCACTTTATTTTACATAAATATGCAAATTATTTCATTTGTGACATGTTACTAAACGGTTGCTATAAATTCGGGAAATAATAATTCGAATTAAAATAAATTGAGTTTACCGTCAATAACTTGTACAATTTATCAAAAATGATATTTTTTTTTTTTTTACACTCTTCCATAAGATCCAATATTACGATACATTATTTATATTTTCAATGTATATATATATAATATATATTAATTATATTCCATCGTTTCATTTTATTTAGAAAGAAAAGATACTATATTTACGAAAATTGTGTACCTATAAATATAACAGTTATAAGTAAAATATAAATTAAATTAAATAATTACACAGTAAAAGAATAAATGTGTGATGTGTATATTATAGGATCGGTGTGTGAAAAAATACATGTGTGTACAACAAAAAGTATTATTAAGTTAATAATGATATGCAATACATGATTTGGTAATATTGTAAAATTAGATTAAGCCACGTGTTTATTTACTACTACAATAAAATATATCTAAATTAACAGAGTAACAGAACTTACGCAATGATGTTAGAATATCTGCCAGTGTGTTGATTGTATAATAAGAATATAATATTTTATGATTTATAAGAAAAATATAAGTATTTTTTAATGTCAAAAATGATATCTTATAACAAGCAATTTAGTAACATTTATTTGGAAAATAAAATTCTATGAATAAGGTTTACTTGATATAAAATCAATAAAACATTATCATTAGTACAAATATCTCATCAGAAACATATTTTAAAAATAAAAGAAATTTTATACATGTTTTGATGGCTTATATAACAATATCACTACAGAACCGAAACAGTTCAATCAAAAAAATAAATTCGTATAAAATAAATATTGTTATGTTTTTTTTTTTTCTAAATCATTCGAAATACATAAATAAAGCCAATACCTATATATATTATATAATATTATTTACGAATAATATACCCACTTGAATCATCTCGTCGATTTTTTTCCCCGCGGCTGCCTCCCAGTAGGTACTCACGACAGCTTATAAAATACAACACACAGCCGACACCGATCGATTCTACTACCATGGGTACCTATGAAAGACATCATCATTCCCAGTCTCAGCAAATCCGGATTATTATAGAAATATATTATGTTCAGCACCCGGCGGCAGAGCTCTCGTCCGAATAAATAAAACAACAACGTGAATAACAAGTTAATAAAAATTAAAAACGAAATACACGTGCATTGCCGCGTGGTACCTAAATAACCCTCGGGGAAGACAACTGACATCCCTGGGAGTGAAAAATAATAATAATTGGAATACAAAAAAAGAAAAAAAAGGAAAAACAACATTATATATTTTTTTGGTTTTGGTTTATTAGTCGATTTCGTTATCTTAGTCACCACCATAAATGCTAATAACTATTAAACGTTGTATAGCGTCCTACGTACTTTTAATGGATAATCGATTCTAAAAAAATATTGCTATAGCGCTTAAATTATTTAAATAATAATAATTTATGTGGACGATTAGGAAAACAATATTATCAATAAAACAAAAATAAAAATCAAGCAACATTATGTTCGTATAAAAAAAACGATATTATACGAGTGTCCGGGTAGAATTTAAAAAGGAAACAGCGAACAAGATGGCAATTTAACGAATATAATATGAGGCATAATATATGTGTTACAAAAATATAGTATAATATTATACTACATGTGAGTTGACTATTTACACATTACACTATATACGTATACGTTGTACAATGTTGGTTATTTGAGTTCATATCCGATTTAGTACAATATAGTGTGCATTACAATAAATACAACAATAAAATATAATACGTAATTTATTCGTGAGCTTTGTTTCGTGAATTACAAAACTCGTGAGGGATGGAATTTTTTTTTTTTTGTCCGCTTTATAAAATAATAATAATAATGATATACTTGTTTACTACAGACATAACAGAAAACTCTAGTGGTAATATTATTTAAGCCGCCTATATATTTTTAGCTGGCCGAATAACGAAATTATTGTTTTAATTAGAGTTTTTCTGTTTTTATCACCTTATAGTTATTATTGGACGATGCACGACCGTATGCGCGTACCTACCCACAATAATAATTGGTGTACACAATTATACGCCTAATATGTTAATATATTATAATATATTATCATTACTATAATAGGCTGTATAACAAACGTTTAGAGTGGTATTTTTTTCCACCACGAAAATATGTCTACGGCACATCAATATAAATAATTGTTATGCCACTCGTGTCCCTTTTGTTTCGCCATCAAAGGACACCCCACTGCGCGCATATCCTACATATATACTTCAGAAGGCATACGATGAACGCGATATTTTTTATTTTTTTTTTTTTTTTATCGAACTAGTCATTTTTCTGTTATTCCATCGTATTCGCCGCCGCAGCTCTAAACGTAAATTCGTAGCCCGTTTGTTTCGTCCGCGTATAATATTGTGTTCCCCCGTTTATTATATTATTATATTAAAACACAATAGTAAACTCGAATGTATGTGTACATCAAAAGGGCCGTCTGGCTAATAATATAATATCATTCGTCGGTTGCCGCTCGCACATCACATATTATTATATACCTACACACGCGAGACTCGTTGTTGTACACGCAGTGTATTCTATATACATATTGTATAAATATATATATATATATATTATGTATAATGGTATAATGTAATGCGGTGCGGCATCGTCGTCGTCGTTGTCGTCGTCGTCACTCGTCGATCAAACGAGATCAGCGGGGCAAAACGATGCCGCCTGCAATATATTATAGGGGCGTTTGTCGTGAAAAGGATCTAGAATTTCTGCTTCTCTCTCGCACACACTTTTTCTCTCTCTCCCATTCACTCTTTCTCTCTCTCTTATACTCGCTCTTATTTTCTCGTATTATCCCTTTATTGTGCATGGGATTTATGTATTCGTAAAAAAATCAGCCATGGGTGTGGTATATAAAAAAAAAAAAGAACTAGGAAAACGGGGCATTCTTGTGACGGATTTAACAAATAATACGAGTATAGCGAGTGGAGAAAAAAAAAACGAATTTTTCAGGATAATCTTAAACCGTAAATAATAATATCGCGTACAACGTTTTAAATAATTGTATTGCACATGCAAGCGGCAGCCATCGTGTACATACGTGCAACGGAGAGTCTTCAAAAATTTGGCGCAGACTATATATCGTCGCACCCTCAAAATAATATAATCTCCGAGTCGGGCTATTACGGGTGTTCACATGTGATTTACACAAACGCGAATAAAAGTAAATTTCGGATTAGTCTAATCGATCGGAAAATGCGTATATATCGCTGTGCCTGTTATACCGGTGTACAGAGTATCATATTAAAAACCCACTAAATAATATTATAATTTATAATAATGTGTTTGGTGCATGGGGCAGGGCATACACTGTATAAATATCGTGTTATAACATACACCTATATAGACACGGATCATACTATGGTACAATAATAGTCTTAAAATGTACCTATATAATTATCATAATCTATACGTTACATACACGTGTAGGTGAAAACGTACATGTTAAGTTTTATGTATACTACGTAGGTACGTACACCGTACGGTAGGTATACTGTGAATAATACAATTATGTCTAATACCATCGCAGTATTTAATATTTGTCACGTGGTTGAACACATCGCAGCTGCAGTCATGGATCTCAGTAGGTTGAATGAATGAATGAATGAATGAATTGAGTCGAAAACACTCGTTAATAATACGAATAGCGATAGCTATGATGAATAGTCAGCAAGATAAGATACGATTTTCAAAGGGGAGGGTCTACAATTTTAACCAAATTAACACGCGAGTCGCAGGGGCTTAACCCCGATTACCGTTAAAACTATACCTAATAATTATAAATTTAACGATATCAATAATATGGTTTTTATGTTTATTTAATTATATTAGCAGTAGCATTGATAAGCATTAAGCATACATAACATACATTATAATAATTATCTATATATTTTAATATCAGGTTTTTAAATATTGTATACAATAATATTGTATACTGATCTTAATAAACGCCAGTGAAATTATACTTTTTTCTCACGATATGATTGCTGGAATTTTTATTTATTATTATATAGTTAAAATTTAATATTTTACAGTATTATCTATAACGACTAGCTATAAAATTATTTGATTTGCATCTTCGCGATCAGTAAAAATAATTAATTAAATAGAAATGGATTTTTCGATTATCAGCAACAAGTAAAATAACGTTTATTATTCAAGTTTAAAAGTAATTTTTCAAACTACAAAACAAAAATGTTTAACCACACTAGCTACAACAGACCTAAAACCGAATGAAATGAGAAATAAATTTATTTTTACCCTATAAATATTAAATACCCAATAAATACATATATTTATAAATCTATATGAAATATCGTATGTTACGAAATATCTCGTGCATGAACTTACATAATATACTATACATCCCTTTTATAATATGTTCGTGTGTATAGGAACAATTCATCGTTTACTTATTTATATTCACAGTACCTAACGATTCAATTATTATTTTTAACATTTTATTAAAGGATATAAACTATTGCTCCTTATAATTTAATAATCAATATTTTTGTTTAGTTTTCACGATTAATTAATTTTAAAATCGTTTATCGATATGTATTTTTAAACCGAATTAACATTTTGTCTTTTGTTTTACTTATGTCTAAACAACTAGTCTTGAAAATATAATAATTACCTGAGTTGTTTTTCTCATAAAACAATAATATATAATGTCGATAATACAATAAACATATTTTATTTTTTATTATTATGCATGTTATCTTATATTGATCAGAAAATATCATAATTTTTAAGTGAAACATTTCCATGCAATCTAATAATAGCGATTTTATTTGATTATTGTTTTTCGTAAAAACATAAACAAAATAAGTTTTTATCCATGGTCGTTTGTTTAATACTTGAATGTTTTCCACTGTGTGGAGTTTTGACTACATGCAGAACTGCAGAGTTTATATTTTACAACGTTTCGATAGCGAGTAGCTTGAAGGGTGTACTACAATACGTCGAATGGAATTTAAATAATGGCGGCACTTGTCCTATTATCTACCATATAGGATCGAATATACGCGAAAAAGTACTTCAATCACAATATCGAAGGGGTGTGGGTGGGATAGCACCATCTATAATAATAATCATAATATCACATTTACGCTATGTAATATGGGTTCTACATAGTAAAGGCACTTTATATATCTTAATATCGGATGGAAAAATAGTTCCAAGATGAAACCCTTGTGTAGCTCGCAACGTTTAGGAAGTAAAAAAAAAATCACTAGCTTGTATACCTATGGTTTACTAGTGTATACGGGTAAAAAAATAACATACACAAAATAAACAATAATAATAATGTGGAGAAAAAAAATTCAGAAAGAAAAGATAACAAATAATTTTTATTTTCCACGCATCGTACGTACACGGAGGAAATGTTGAGTTCCTAGGGCAAATGCAGAAAAGGCAAATCCATAACGCTGTATCCTTCTGTCGGGCGCATTTATGTACAAAAACAGGAACATAATAATATAATAATACACACACGCACCCGCTCACACACTTATATACTTGGCTCGGAAAAATAAATATTATAGCTGTACGGTGTATATAAGGGGCGAAGTTCGAATTTCGGAAAAGTGCTTTTTATGTCAATAAAACGGTGGAGCGCGTGTGATGGTGATGTGTGTAACGTACGAGTCTGTGTACAGGACACACAGGTACTACATACACACACATATTGTACGCGGTCTTAGAGATCGAGTGACTATCGACAATGCAATAATGCGATGTGCGCAGGTGTATATATATACCTTCATCGACACCACGGACAGGTGACGGGTGTGGGTGGGTGGACGGTACAGGTTATAACGCATGTCGTCGTTTTAAAATCGAACCCGATCATCCGACGACGATAAGGGAAAAGTAATACTCTGGCGGCCGTAGAAGAGCCGATGCGGCGGCGGCGGCGGCGAAATAAATAAATAATAACGCGAGCGATTTTAAATAACATTACGGGGCGGAGAAAAACAAGGGCGAAACAACAACACTTTCGTCCGGTGATACGAAGCGGAAAGAAAACGGTTTATTTTATCGCGTTTTTTCCGATATCCCACGCCGAGCAAAAGCCGAGTTTATATTTTCCGGCCCGCTCTCGCCGAGTGTCGCGTCGCGGTTTTACCCGCCGCCGCGCCCCGACTTCGGGAGGCTCACATTGTGCACAGCAAACTATTATATATGTATTGGCAACGAGCTCTCGCACTTTTGTCGTTCTCTCGAAACACGGCCGTCGTCCGCGAAACGTATTTATTTCACTCGATCGTGTTTTTTACTTCTTCTTTCTCGCACAATTCCTCTCAATTCCGCACGAGTGCTGGTGCACTATGTTTCCCCGTGGTCGTGCTCGCGGCCGTCTACGAACTCTCAATACTACGACCGCTGTGATGACGTCACGTGTAATATAATTAGTAAAAATTATGTTTAAACGTGTGCGCAGGTGTATGGCAAAAAAATATGATAACCCAATACACGTCGCGGCTAATGTACTTCGTCGCTCCGCGGTAAAATATTATTCGACGCTCGAAGGCTTATTTAATATTTTAATGTACCATTTTAGTTATGCTATTAGGTATGTATAGTTTATAGTTATAGTATAGAAGATTCAAACTTTTTGTATTTTTTATGTGGTATAGTGTTGAAAAGTACGTGATTTTTAAAAAACAAAACAAAACAAACAACGCGGGAAGAGGGCCACCCACCTCCCCTCCCATCTGTAATGACGTTAATTGTCCGTGTAACGACACACATAGTATACACATTTTCATACCTTGTCACACATTATACGTATAAATATAATCTAATTCAACAACAATGGCATACGCATGACATAATTTGAGAATATAGCAATTAATATTAATAATGATGCCATAACAATTGATAATATTATAATTGATTGTCAACATTTTCAAAATGAACTAGACATTTTCAGTCAATAGGTATAACTAGCATTGGCTTAACTCTCAATTTAGACATATTATGTTTAAAATAATTTCTTTCTTCGACACTGATTTTGATCACTGTTCTAACTGCAATGCATTTTCATAATTATAAATTTCAACAATTATTATCATATACCACTCATCTTCTATCTTTTTTTTGAACATCGCAGACATAATAACATTTATATTTATAATTTATTTCTTGAACATTGCATATGTATATTTTTTAAACTTATATATGTTTAAAACAGGTATAATATAAAAATTCCTAAAATAATAATTATTTTATGCTAAAAAACGTTTTGGTGAAAACGCATTTCTTTCTTTGTAAGTTCTATGATGTTATACAAACTTGAAAAATGCATTATTTACATTTTCATACATTTATTGACCATTCGTTAACCAGCAGTTGTAGTATAAGATTCATGCAGGTATTAGTTTATTTTCATTGTACACAAAAATACGAGTAATAGTTTTAAAAATTAAAAATTAATTACCTATTATTTAAACTAAATTTCTATGATTTTATTAGTAATACACTTAACAAGCTTAAATTATGGTAACAACTCAAAATTCTAATAATGTTTATACATTTTTGAATGCTATTTTAGTGGCACTTAAAATAAGAAAATATTTTTGTTAAACGAGTAGAACCAAAATGGATCAAAGATTGGACTGTGATGTGTGTATGTGTGATTTACTGACCTGCCAGTTTATAATTTCATAGTGATGCATGAAATATTCAAATGTATAATACATATAACAACGAAAATAAATTCGTTTATGTGGATTTTCCTTACCCCATTTCCAGGTAATTCCGGAGTACCTGCTTAATAATTTTTAGTATATTCGTTGCCGGAGACTAGTGTATCCGCATTGCCCGCAAACGGCTCAAACACTGCAGGCTTCTGACCGATTTATATTGGTATAAAATGCAGCCCGAGGTTTGGACGCTCACACAATTGCCACGGAAAAAAAAGGGAAAAATATTTTATCGCCATGTTTTTGTGTTCGTATATATAATATGCGCACGAAATCGATCAACCGATACATAAAAACGAACCGAAACGGTATAACACAACAAAATATGATTTAAATCTTATACAATCCTGAAATCATAATGCATTTTTTTTCAAATCTTAGCATTTGTGCATTGGATTTTGCGTATTTGATGGATGCATATTTTATGTAAGTAAGTACTAACATATTGTACCACAGACCACAGATATTTATTATAATATAACATGTGTAATATTTACGTCAATTCAATAATTTTTGGCCAATAAATTATATATTTTCTTTTACGGTATTGTGTTTTCTCGGAAGTTTTCGTTTGAATTCATTGTAGGTACACGTATTATAAGTAGAAAGTAGGTAGCTACTTAATACTGTACGTATATGCATTTGTGATTATTATACACATTTAAATTCCAAATGCAGATGAAAAAAAATCACAGAAGCACACAGGCTTACTCTCGAAACCAACAAATACTTACACGAAAAACCACTGCAATAAATGTTTTTTAAACTGTTATCCGCTACACGTGCTTTCTAATAATTGTTGTTTTTTTTTTTATTGTTTTGTTTTTACGCGTATAATTTTATAACGGCGCTTTTGCATTGTTGACCAACTTGCACTAACACGTAGATATATTGTCTGTACCGCCGACCGAGAATTTTTTTCAGTACACGATAATTTTTTAAATAACGAGTCATGTGAATTAACATTGTAGCGACTACTTTTCACATAGTATTACCCGTTTTTGCCACTGCTGCAGTGCACGTTGAATGGGAGTTAACGTTCAACCCAGTAGCCTTAATTACCTCCGCAGAGATGTAAATATTAACCGTACACAATATAATATAATATATTATGCTCCTTCAAAGGGCGGATAAATTTGTTCTGTTGTCGTACCTAGTGTGCTCCGAATAAAAATATTGTACGTCGTTATACACCTTACTCTAATATGTTTATAATAATACGACGCGCGCACTTAGAAATCGCCGGTCAAATATTATTAACGTGGCAGACACTGTGTTCGTGGTTACCGCGCCGTCGTAAATTATTTATTGCGTTGGTTTTGTGCGCTCTGTGCGTTTAATAATAATAATATTGTTTGAAGTATTAATTTAGTCACTAGTTAATGCAGACTGTAGAGACGTAGAGTATCGCAAATCGCAATACGCCAAGTTCAGTATAAACATTTTTGCGTGGTACGCAAAAAATGAAATATGTGGTATTTAATTTAATTATTGGTTACTACCTAGTATAATATATATATTATTATGATAAGGTGTTTAAGGAACACATTAAAAAAAAAAAAAAAAATATATATAATTACTGCTAGTTAAACGTTAGAGCTTATTTTTTTGCATATACGATCGTAACGTCATCATAAAACATCTTAACACTATTCTAACAGTACAATCTTTCCTCCTACACTTTTACACCGATGTACTACATTGAATAACGATGATATGAACTATGCAGATTACAGATATCTGTTATTCTGCGCGCGTACGATTGTAATAATTTGCGAATCGTAGACGGACATGCTTTAAAGAATTTTTAATCTTATTAACACCTTTCACATAAGACACAGTCGGCAATTAAACCTCGTATGATAATTTTTAAATCTAATTTAATGTTCCAAAATGAAAATCCACTACCCAAGTATTATGCACACGCACTTACACAATAATATGCGATAATTCTTCATGAGGCAGCTGATAATATTATATCATATATCCCCCGCTTAAACGCGCGCCGGTCCAGACGTCGAAATGTTTATGTACAATTACGACGATTTAGGTATACCTACCGAAATAATATGAGTTTATATGACAATAATCCGATTTAAGACCTATCCGGTCGGCTCCTGCTGTTTTAGCGCGTATCCGTATTCATAACAATATTATGTATCATAAAGCTGCAGTGTTATTATTGTCTCCATCGCGATTTAGCTCTGGGTTGATACAAACGGCAGTTCTCTCTCTCTCTCTCTCTCTCTCTCTTTCTATATATATATAAACGAAATAATACAGTATTATGGGCCTTACTTTTGCACCTTTGTGTACGACTGTACGGGCATATAGCCTCTTGAAACGGCTAAAGGTATTTTCGGGCCGTCGCTTTCTAGTGTTTTGACAACGGATGCTCGATAAATAACCTCGGAACGGAGTCGTGGCCGGTCGTTAAATCATCGTCGCGGTAGTCTCCGACTCACCGGGTGTCCGGAGGCTATATTAAAGACGTGCACAATATATGTGTGTATACGATATATGCATGCTTTTGCCTATATTATGCCCGGCTGCACCGTGTGAGATCTTCACCACCACCGATGACAATGGTAATAATGTACATTATTACTATTATTATTATTATTGTTATTGTAATCGGGGCACAATACTTTTCGGAGTTCTTTTCAGCGAGCTGCAGTTTCTTATGATATTATATATATTACGCCATTTTTATTTTTTTTTCTCACCTGGTCACCGATGTTATAATATATTATATTATGATTATTGTAGTCGCTACTATGTACGTTTAAAGACGCGAATTCGAAATAAGAACCGTGGCAAATCATCAAGGTCTCTCTTATTATATTAATAATAATATAATATAATACATGGCGGCGCATATTATTATTATCACAATACGCATCGATACATATTTGTGTGTGTGTTATATATATATATATATATATATTATAAGCAGTCAACCCTGCAAACCACGTATCACGTATGACTATGGCGGTTTAACTGTGGGAAATGCAAACTGCTTTACATATTATACGACTGCAGGATGCCGGACAATCGAACGCATTTGATAATGGCGCACACGTGAGTATCACGTCGTGAATTATTACCACTGCAGCAGTGGTCAAAATATTGAACCGTGTTTTAAACTGACCTTACCCACTTAATATTCACAAGGGTTGTTTTAGAAAATTAAAAATAAATTTGATTATTTTTTGTGAATTTTATCTTTTAAAACCATATCAAATATTTTTGAAAAAATTCACAGGCACGTAATATTATTATGACGTACATATATACTGTTACTTATAAAATTATAAGCTATTATAAATATTTTATGAGATAACTCGACACCTGGGAATAACGATAATTTTATACAATAAATGTATTCAAATATTTCAAATGTCATTCACAATATTTATTATGAATACTGTGGTTATTTTGATAATAATATCATGTTGTCATTTAATAACAGCAACGTCTCTGTTCATTTATTAGTATTGATTCTGTAAATTCCGCTTCAACACTTTTAAAGGCGTTTTGAGATGATCACAAAAGTGAAGAATTTCATTTTATACACAGTGATGTCAAATGTAAGTGATATGTTTAAAACTTTTGTATCCAGGGAAAACAAATTACAATTCAATAAAACTTTTATGTGAAAATTCTTTAGTGGCACATCAAAGCCTTTTCAAAAAATAATAATGTTTGCTTGCATATTTTATGTTTAGTGTCTGGTAAAAAAGAAAATAATACTAAAATGAATTACTACTCTTCTGTCTTGGCTTATATCTGTTAAATGTCAATGTTTGCTTTTTTATTTAATGGTTTAAAGTGTATAAAGTATAAAATATATAAACTTCAATTCATATTAGTTTGAAAGATTGAAACTCGATTATTAGTTTGGTTTTATAATGATTAAAAAAAATACTATGATTCTTTTTTTTTTCATTTGTCAATTAATCGTAAACAGAAAGTCTACAACAATGGCATATTGTTTACCAATAATAACAAAAAACAAAAAGAAAAAATATGTAACGTAATAAAATACTAAATTTACATCATTTAAATGTGTGACACATACATACACATACCTTACAATAAAACAAAAATGTTTTATTTTAAAATATAAACTAATTAAATATGTTAAATTTAGCATAACAAAAACAGTAGGTACCTATCACACGCTTTGTAGTCAATACTAGCAGAAATGTATACTGCATAGTATATTAATATATAATAACTTTCACTTGAAATTCGTTTAAAAATATAAATTATTCAGTTTTATTAAGAATGTATGATATATTAAAAACATTAATTGCATTGTACTGTTTAGAAAAAAAAAAACTTAAAAATTTGAAATATTTCTAATTAAGTAAACAATTTATGATTATTATTTTATTCTTTGGATGACTTAAATCAAAAACAATAATTTATTACATATTTATATTATAATTTATTATTTATAGTAGATATTTAAATAATGTAATTATGATTTTCCATAGCATACCGTGTATACATTTAAAATCCATTAGCCAATTATTATTCTGATGAGTTGAAACGATATTAATTCATTACTATTATATTTGATAGTAATATATAAAGTTATACTTTCCATATTATTTATTTCAACCAAAATTTCAGTTTAAAATGTATTGCCTATTAATCATTGCAATGTGCATTATAGTATTTGTATGTTCGATGAAAGTGCAATATATTCGGGGACACGTCTTGTGTGTCAAATATAGTATTAGTTCTAATTGAATAATAAGTACACTTCATTGAATTTTATCGTCCAGTGATTGACTTTGTGACATAATGCACACAACAAAATGTCTCCGGAAGTTTAATTGACTAACTTCAATACGTATACGCGTACGTTACGTTTGTCCACAATGAGAATAATAAATAATAATGGTCCCGTATTTTTTTTTTTTTTTTATGTATTACTTTCCATTTGTTAAGAGATGAAAGAGCAAGTTCGTTAATTATTTAACCAATATACGTTGTACCTTTAAAAGAAATATTCAATGTACAATACAACGGTAGTAGGCTAGCTAATGAACCTAGATCTTAGTTCTAGTTAATATATTTGTAATAGTTTATAGAACCATTTAATATAATACCTCCTATTAGACTATATAAGTAGGTACCTACATAATAAACTACTGTATACTTTTTCATTATAACTACGTTTTACTTAAGTTATTTACTCGTAATCTTGAATATAGTATAGTATTATAATAAATGATTGTTATTTTTATTTTACCTCTTAAAAAAAATTCACTATGACGAGATATAAAAGTGTGTTCAGAAATGTTCGTATAGGGTTTTTTTTTTATTTTTACCAGGTCTACTGAGTCTATCTAGTAGACAATAAATAATATATAATGGTAAAGCTATCTATATACATAGCTTTCCAAGGACCAAATAAATTAGGTCTATATTAAATTCTATTCTTCTAAAAGAAAACTTTCTCGTTTCAACTAGGTATATAAAATACAAGTGACTTGTTTTTGTACTAATTTAAGTGAATAATGAATTTCAGAAAATACCTACCTTGTTTGTACATGTTAAATACATTCGTACTACGTATTAATACTTTGGTTCCACGGTTTCTGGGAATGGGAAAATAATGCTCAGAATTGAACTTTTATCGTCAACTTAATCATAATGGAATATTGTATAAATATAAAAAAAAAAAAAAACATTTTTATAATAAATATAAGTATCACAAGGAAATGTTTTGGGTACTATATAAGTCTGAATGTACTAAGATTTATGAGTGTCATAAATAATATGCATTTTTTAGTTGTCTTGTATATGTTAGTTTGAGATACCCACGTAGTATATATGCAGCGTGCTGATAAGGAGCATATTATTACCATCGAAATAATAATATAAATTGGTTACGATAGGTAAGAGACCGTTTTTCAAGTGATTCAATTTCGGTTCTTCCTGTGGTTAGATGGGGACTGGGTCATCGGATATATTCAGTTATTTTGGAAAGTTGCCCATTGTGTCCTTACCCTCCTCGGCCTAATTTAATTCAAAGGTTAAACGCTGCCAGGAGATATTCACCGTTGGATTTTCAGTAAATATTTATGTATATATATATATATATATATATTATATGATTTTATATAAATATATACGTATATATAAATGTATATATATACTAATGGTTTGGTTTTATATTTTGGTTATGGCAGGTTTATATTATTGCACTTCCCACCTGAATGTTATTGTTCTAAAAGATATAATAGTAAAAATTTATGGTTGGCGAAATAAAGAGTTCTGGCAGTGTCATTTGTAGTAGACTCTTACGTTTTTTTTCTTCGACATACTACATGAATTGAGTTAAATTTGTAGGGTCTCTTTCCTTAAAAATAAATGATACAAGATTAATATGAGTACAAATAAATATATTCTTTCTAAACATAAAAATTCAAAAAATTATGCGAAAATTATATTGTTTAGTATATTTAAAAAAAAAAAAGTACAAATCATGGTTGATATTGCTATGTCTCAGTTTTTAGTTTCTTTTTCATATTATTCTTGTTTTGAGATGAGTAATTAGTTTGTGATTTCAATTGAATAAAGAAACCAGCGAACAAAGAACTTGAAAAATTATTTAACTATAAGAAAACGTCTTAATATTTTTAATTGCATCTAAAAATAATTCAGGAATAATTCGTTAGTGTTTATTTTTACCAAAATACCTTTTAGGCAACTGTAGCCAGAAATGAAATGTTGAAATATAATTTAATAATAACAATATAGTTCCTCTTTATAAATATAACACAAATCATTTCACGGTCATATTTTTACTTAAAATAAAATAGCTTTAGTACATTAAATATTTGATGAAAAAAATACTTATATAAAAATTATATATTTTTTATTATGTTAGGTATAGTAAAATTAAATATAAATAACATAATATATTCAACCAATAACCTGAAGTATATAAACCGTCAAACACGTCTACTCACTAAATTTGAATGTTAATCATTTTCCAATCGAAACATCAGATTTAATAGTCAATAATATAAATAACGTTTCTTATTAAAGAAATAATATACAAATATTCGGATACTTCGATAAAAATTAACGATTGTATGAATAAAATGGCTGCTTGAAATTCTGACAAACACTCAAACACGTTGGACGTCAATGTAGACAAAAATATCACGTTATAAATTTCATTTTTTTGAATATCAGACATATAATAATTTTGCTTTATGAATAAATTGACAGTAATATAATTTTTTTTTTTTTTTTTTAGGATAAAAAGAACCGCTTCGCCGAGTTGTCCTACGCACATAATATGCAAGCGGTCCTCGTAAGAACTAACGCCGGTATTTCTTTGATAAAAAGTAATACTATATTATTTTTTAAGGCAAGCTAACAGTCGTTGAACATTTTTTGGAGAAAACATTATTATGTGTCTGAAATAATTGAAAATTGATGATATTATCATATATTATTATTTATTATTATATGATAATTCTCGTGATTCTTTACCACAGAATTTCTAACAAACACCTATATTTTATCGATCCACTCAAATAGAAAACGATTGTTGTTGAATCTCAGATATGAAATTATAAATTTATATCGTGGATTGAGATTTTTTTGTCGTGTTTGAATACATATATTTACATATGATTCAAAGTTCATGCTTTTGACGCGTATAACAATATTGGAATATGTGGTTTGTCACGTATGTTCGTAAAGAAAAGCGTTTTCACAATTAAATATTTGATTTTCAATACCGTTGAAAGGGCTAAGGGTTTGCACTCCCGTAATTATATTGAGCATACCTAACAATCTACTGGGAATATCATTTTAATATTTAGTTCGTGATTCAATTAGGTAATCAAAATCAATTTTATCATTTTATCATTTATAAAAACATAAACGTTTTTCTACAAGAAATGTTCGGTAAAATAAAAAAAAAATGTTAACATAAATTACTGAAATTGATTCCGGATTACGAGAAGCTATATTCCAAATCGATAAGACTGTAACATATTATGGTGACTCTAACTTAGGTATCAGCTAGAGAAATAAAAAAAGCTGATTATTTTTATGAAAGTTGTAATTATTAAATAGTTGCTAAACTAAAATTTAGTTTTACTAATAAACTACTATTGAATAATGAAATTAAATATACCATTTTTTTTTTTTAGTCTTATATAATGTGTAAACTATATTTCATTCTTACAGGGTTTTAGTAATTCTTATGAATTCCCTCACGCGTTTTCGAATATTCCGGGGAAAATTCCCAACAAACGGTATTCCAGAGATTACCCGTCTCTACTTGGGTTTATTCATTTCAATATTCTATTAAAATAACGTTTCCTAGCAATCCCGTAGCACATACTAACAATCGACGACATGCATATTTTAATAATCAAGATTTTTATTCGTTTAACGTGATATTATAATGTTATATCATTACGAACGGGTTGAGAGATATAATACTGGCGCAGATAAATATCTCTGTAATATACAATAAATTGTATCTATATACCTGTATACAGTCATCTCGTACGCGTTAAAAAGCTAGGTGGTAGGTATAGTGTATGTTGAATCGTTTATTTAGGCCATAAACTGTATAATAGTATTATATTATTATAAAACGTTGGCCGAAATCGTCGGAATGGAAAAAAAAAAAATTAGAGGAAAAACACGGTTTTACATCGAATCCATTGTCTTTGGTTATAATATGAACGATATAACAAAACGGTTTATGGTTTTTCGTCTTTCTCGCCACTTGCTCATCGCTGGCGTGGTTGTTTTTTACCCGCAGCAGTCGAACCAATCAGACATCAGCGCGTATGCACTATATATATTATAATATTATTTATATTATTATTGTGTGCGCGTCGACCGCACGAACGTTTGCGGTCGGCTCGTCCCGATACGTGTAAAACGGTTTTTGGGATCGGCCGGTAAGGTTCATTATATACTTGTACGTCGCACAGCACATATATATAATATTGTACGTCGTAGTGGTATTATTATGGGTATAATCATCTTTCACCATAAACGTTCAAACTCCGACGGCCCCGGCGTCCGCCTCCGCGCGAATAAGTGTCGGTCCGTAACTCCGACGTACGATGTGAAGAATATTATCGTAAGTGTTATATACCGTCATGTAAGTACATAGTTTTTATCGGAGTCGTTAAAAAAATGAAAATTTTCTTCTCGGCTTCGTCATCCGCAGGTTTAGCGGACCAAAGCGGTGCAGCTTGCAGCCCGCCACCGCCGTAGCGCGTCGTGTGCATATATACATATTGTTCCAGCGGACCGTGTCGTCTGTACTGTGAATGTATATTATTATTATTATATTTTGTATACCATAATAATAATAATAGTCGACGTTAAATTTCAATATAATATTAAATAATATTATATTTAATACGGTTACACAGTTTTGTCTCTCTTTCATTTCGTGCGAAATGAATTAGGTGTTTTTTTTTTTTTGCGTCGGTAGGGTTTTAATTAAACAAAGTATTATAAAGCGAGAAAACCGCGATAAAACGTAAAAAAAAAAAACATAACAATAAAATATACGAACATCACCCTACGATATTGTCGGATTTGGTCTTATTTTTTCGGGTCTCCACGACGCCGCCGTCGCCTAGCATTTTTAATGAAATACCATTGTTCCTCGGCGGCGTTTGCCGAATAAATTGCTCGCGGACAAGAGCCATATGAAAAACAGTATGCGCAGACGCCAAGGCGCGCGAGGGCGAAAATAAGAAGGAAAAAAATACGTTGCCGCTTTAACGACCGACAGAAACGGAAAATAATAAAATGGAATTGTATTGTTTTTGGCAGTCGCTGGAATTAAAAAAAAATAAAAGAAAAGGATAATAATAATAAACCTAGTAAAATACTCACCCCTCTTTTACAGCACAATATTATAATATTATACACTGCTGTCTACAGCGTGTCCGTATCACAATCGTCCGTTCATCGTGTTTTACTTATGTCTCCAGTTTAACCCTAAACTTGGCATAATAGGTATCTAATAATAATATGTCTCTTCAACAAACAGACGTTCAGTCGGTCGTGAGGTTCGTCGTATTAAAAACGAATTCGATTCTCTTCGTCGTGCCTTCTCTTATTGTTATCCACGGCTGTAAAAATCATAATATTATACAGTCTGTGTAGATCACTCATAAAAAACTATAACTAAACAGTTGATGCCTTGGGGGACCCACGGTATAATTGAAGCAAAATACGTGGAGCCGTTTTTACTCTACACATTATTTTGGAGAATTTCAATACAACTCCCTCTCTATTATAGGTAATAATATAATGGACTCACATAAAATGTCAATAATTGATTGTACGAGTCTGATTCTATGGCGTCGCCAGTCAAAAACAAATAAAAATAATAATAAACCTAGTGAAGTACACTTTTTATCACTCAGTTTTAACTCGATTAAATATTATTATACGTCTTCCGATACTTTTTACGGACTTAATTCCGTTAATAGCTATAAAAAAGTAATAAAAGACACGTGCCTGATCATATACTATTATAATTTATATTAATATATCTGTATCTCATATCTAGATATACGAATGTGGGACGACTACTGTCATCTACCACTGATGACATCTATCAAACCGTGTTTTTTTTTTTTAATATAATAATATACGTTTAATTAAGCATACCTTGTTTGAACAATATAATCTTGTTGTTTTTTTTTCAAATTAATCAATAACAGATGGATTAAAAAACTGGATTAATGACTTAGATATAAATTATATAATATCTTTACTTGTCTATATCTAATTAAAATAATATAACAGATAAGACCTATCTGTTGACCACAAACTCTATAGATGGATGGACATTTGACAAAAACCTGCAAATAATGATGATTATATGTTATCAACCAAAAAACAATTCATAACCAAATATTTTTTAAGCAACAAATTAGTTATATTCAATTTTATATACGTACTGTGTTGTACTGAAGGTAATGACGTATGGTTAGGTATGTACATACGATTAAAGTATTTAAATATACTTCAGAATCGAAGACCTGTACATTTATAACTAAAATAAAACTACTTTTGTTTGCCGATCAATTTGTTTTCCACAAAAAAAAAAAAAAATGTCATTCAAAGTCTCTTTTAATTAAAAATTTAAAAAAAGCTTTTATATTTATAATATAACAATAGAATTCAAAACATGATGTTTAAACGGTGCTATATAAATGTAAATTATTTAACATTTAGATTTTAGGCTACCTTCAAACGACCATATATTATTAGTCTTGACTTTATTACCGAAAATATCATTAGTTAATACATTTAATCGATTTAATGAATTCACAATAAATTTCGCTCATCTTTTGTGAATAAACTACGTACAGTACATTTAAAATATCTATTTATTTATAGACTACCATAAGTAATAGAATACGGAAACAAATACATTATCAAGGCGTCACGAAAGTTTTAATAACAAAAAAAAAAAAAAATGGAACAATATATGACTTCTTAGATACTGACGGGTTTAATTTGACTTAACAAACTGCATATAAGTTCTCTGGAAATGGTTATTTTCCGATTTTATGCTTGTGTGTGGCGTTTGGAGGCACCGTAATCTGTCGTTATCTTCCCTGGCCAGGCATTATACTGTATCTGATAATCTTGATTTATAAATTGAGCTTAAAATATTTCGCGTCAGTAATGCGCGTTTGTATAGTCTATACACGTTTCATAATAATTATAATAATATACGAACGAAACGTTAATATATATATAATATATATATTATATATTTAGACGACGTAGCTATGATTCCGACAAAAATTCAAGAGATGGGCATTCATATATTATAATATAATTATATTCAAATAATGAATATAGAATTTAAACAAGTTGTAAAAATTTAGTACAAATTTAACATAGGCATAGGACTAACGAGTCGTCATTCCGTTTTATTGCATTATCAAATATTTTAGAATGGCATTGTCGACGATTAATTACCCACCAAAATAATTTACATTTAAATGCAAATTTCAAAATCTTACCAATCGTAAAACTATTTTTACGTTTCATGCTGTAAATATACACATATTCATTCGGGTTTTGTACAATGGTCACTCAAGTGACGGCTTATCGTTTGAAATCGATTTACTAGAGCACGTTTCACTGGCGCAAAATGGTCTGAATTATTATTCTAAAGTAGAAAAAAATGATTAAGTCTCACTATTAACGAAATTTTTAACATGACAATATTCATTCTATTAGTATAATTTATAATAAAAATTAAACTGCTGTTAACTAATGAGCATAACTTTCTATGATAGCGATATTACCTACGTTTAATTCGCGTCTATATGTTTACGAGGCGAAGTTTTCTAAAACATTTTTGTGCAACAGCTTAAACATAGATTGAGGTACGAAAAAATTTCCATTGGTTATTTGTCCACTTGTGTTTAATTTTATTTAAAGATTTCGCATTTAACATTTTTTTTTATTTCATCAACATTTTTTTTCAGATAAAAACGTCGAAATTATTATTATTTAAATTGAAATTCCTGGAGATATGTTTGCGGCGAATGTAACTTTTTTTATCTGATCAATAAATTAATAAAAAAACTTAATTGAATATTTTATGTACTTATTAAACTTTACACTAATATTCTATTAATATGTATATTTTCTTTAGTAAAACCGAGGTACTTCATTTATATTAGTTTTTGAATTACTAAAATGTATACATTTTAACATGAAACTATTTATTTTCTATAAACAGTATATTTTATTATACGCACGGATTAAAAGCCAATACATCCTTTTTAACTTTGTTCCGATTTAAAAGATAATAATTATTATAAATATTTATTTAGGTTTTATTAAAAAAAAAAATATATAACAAAATAAAGAAAACTAAAAATGTATAATATATATATAAGTAAATATTAATCGATTTTACATGTTTTAACAAAATTTTAATTTATGAATATCATTAAATATGTGATCATAGTAATTTATTTTCATATTTAATTTAAAACTTTTTTATTATTTCGTGATAAGAAACACTGTTATTTATTATTAATTAATATAAAAAATAATTATGATTTATCAGTGTTCTATGGTCACACTACCAAATTACACTGCGGTCAGATCTCAAATTGTCGGTTAAAACATTCTCAGCATCGAAAACCGGTTGTACATCCTATTTGAGTGGAACATTGTATTTATATGAGAGCCCCTTTAAATCAATAATGATCGCACTTCATGCATTGTAACGGTTGTGGCACAATCGTTTGTACAATGCATTATCAATCATGTTAAAATTTATCGACGACAACGTCGAGAGAAAAGGTTATAGATACCTAATATTGGGTGAATACAATTCAATAATATGTCTACGGTAATAATAATATTTGAAACTGTGAACCTTATATAATATATAAACATAGGTATTGTAAGTGTATGATATGTATATGTTCACAAACTAAATGTGTCCCCGAACGTAGCACCATGATTTCTATTCTAGATGTATAGTGTACCTACGCTGAATACATTTTATATAGTACCTGTAATAATACTAGTTTAATAATTTAATTTATCAACGAGAAAAGGGTTATAACGATGATGAGTTCACAGTTTTCCGAGGTAACTACCATAACTATCAGTCGTGGAAAAAATCTAATTAAGTTTCTTGGGATATGCGATGTGTGTACTAATATTTATATAATTTAATTATCGTCGGTTACATTTAAAACAATATCAAACATTCACTTTAGCCATAACGCGATTTTAGCTCACCGTCATAGAGTTATGTAGGCGACATTTAAAATAGTGCTGTACAAGAAACCTAACCGAGTTTAGCGAAGGATTGAATAAATAATGAATTTCACATCGGTTAATTCTATGGAATTTCAAGACGAGTTTATTCAAGAACCCCTCCTCGACAGTTTTGGTTCATTCAAGTGCGGTAAACCACTCGTCTGTGATAAGGGCTGTATTTTTTCCGAGCTTTTGTCTTCTGTTTCGTCCTGTCTTGTTTAAGAGCTTCTAAAAAAGTGTTCAATATTAATGCGTTCATTGTGTGTGAAAATGTGTAAGGCACGAGTTCTTCTTATTTGACAGATAAATCTTTATCTATATCCACTCTATAAAAACTCAATTTTCTTGTTGTTTTTCTATATGCTACTTCAACGAATCACTTAATGTGTTCAAAATTTCGAATTTTCTACCGTCCGTGAAACATAATTTAGTGACCACAGTATTACATATTTAAGCCTAACCTAAACCTAACCTTTAAGTGTTCTATTTTTACTTTAAATTGATTCGTTTAACATAATCACGTGTTGTTGTAATAAGAGTAATGGAATGTATAAGTAGTGTTAAAATATAGTTAAAGCTCTGTACGTGATTGCATAATAATACTGCAATGTATGATAATAATTAATTATATATTCATTTGTTTTTAATAAATCTATCCACAGGAAGTACACATTATTTTGTGTATTGCAATAACTGAATATCTTAATGTAGGTAACACAATATTTAATCACTACTAATGTGCATTTAAATTATGTGTTCAAATATTCTAAAAATCAAAAAAAGAAAACAAGAAGACTTGGAGTTTAAAAACAATACGTATTAATATTTAGATGATTGAACTAATTTTTAAGGGTAAATCTTACCATTTCCACAATCATTAATATTCAAAATAATAATATTACAATATACGAGTATTTATACCAGTAGATAACGAATACTTATGAGCGATTGAAATAAATACTATTGAACAATAATTTATTCACATTAAACATCATTTTAATTAATTGAATATTATTTTAAATTAAATCTCATTTCTTTTATGTAATGAGATAAAATTTTATTGATTATACAAATAACATGTGATTTTTATTTATCAAATTAAAATTAAATATCTTATTAAATAAGATTTTTTAAATATATATATATATATAATAATATATTATATGTAAAATATTAAAAGACGGGCCAATTTCTCGTTTACAAGTATACACACAATTCGATTACTGATCAAATTCAACTATATTATAATAATATTATGATATTATAACAATATATTATGTTTTTCATTTAATGGGTTTCAGTGGTATTTTAAATTATTATTATCAAAATGGTCCGACAGAATATTATATTCACATCGTGTTTGTTAACTCGTTAACTGTTAATGATATTTATGTTATGATAATGTACTAGTAT
The DNA here is from genome assembly GCA_009835225.1 of Aphis craccivora. Lineage (NCBI taxonomy): Eukaryota > Metazoa > Arthropoda > Insecta > Hemiptera > Aphididae > Aphis > Aphis craccivora. The sequence continues at coordinate 18,933 of VUJU01000083.1, read as the reverse complement.
AAACAGTAAACACATACTATAAGCCCAGGAAAGTATTGTACATTATATTATATAAATAAATAATGCATCATGTGTAATATATTAATAATTAATATATGATTTTTAGAGTAATATGAGTAATATTATAATATTTTAAACTGCATTATATTTTGGACTTGTGGTATGGATTAGAAATTGTATTTAAGTACAATATTATTGCATTGTTTCTCTATAAAAACTAATAAAGTTATTCAATTGAAGATACTTACTTTCACTATAATATGTATGTATAAGTATAATGTACACTGTACTGGGCCATTCAATAAAGTCGTTCGTAATATCAGTTGCACTTGAACAAATTACATTGAACCGATTATTCCGTCGATTGGTTTTGACCAAAAATACTAATTATAGGGATGAGTGTATACGATCGTTGCATGATATCTGGATTGTGGTCTAAGTAAACATTGTTTTGAGCGTAATATATTTATTCAGCCAATGTACACCGAGTTTAGAAATAATTATCAAACGGACTGCCAGTACCAATACCTACTAACAAGTACGAAGCGTGTATAGGTGTAGTAATTTATTATTACAATAGCGATAATTTTATAAGTTTGTGTTTTATTTGGTACTTACACTATCATTGTAGATATATTGGGGTTTATTCATCGATTCCACCATTTTGGCGATTCCATCAGTATAGGTGGTTAAAAAACCAACTACCAATTTAATTTTTACATGATGTGTTAATCTTAGCTAACTTTGTGAGTTAATTAAAAATAACACTGACATGATTAGTTAACACTAAATGTAGGTATATTATCATTCTGTTGATTTTTCATAATATATAATCACGTGCTTAATAATTCAATTATGTGTGATAACAAAATAACTGGAAAATCGTATTTAGTTAAATATAATAAATAATAATAGATGACTATTGACTACTCTATATGTATGAAATATAATTTTTGTTTAAAATACTCTCCAACTTATAAATTGTTAAATAAATTATGTTAAATCATGTTGATTTTTTTTTTTTTGAGTTTATTTTTAATAAAAAGGTTAGCTTTATAAAATAAATAATACAATTGTAGCTTATATAACAATGGAGTGTTTGTTAATTTAAAAATAATTGATAACATTACAATTTGTAATTTTTTTTTTGGTAAGTTAGTTTATTCCTCCACACTCTCTTAGTCTTCGTAGTTGGCAACATTTTGTTAAAAAAAATAGTTGCTGAATCTCTAGTTAGTTTAATACAAATAAACGGAATCGACAGATTAATTAACTGGTGTCTTTCATGATGTAATCTATGTACCTTTACCTCTAATAAAATAAGGTCTGGTGGAATTGATGAAATCCAATTTATATACATTGACTAAACTAGGGGGGATACTTGAATAACGTCTAAAACAACCCTAGTTTAATTTTGGTATCCCAAGCTAATTAGTTTCAACACCTTAAAAATCAAGAAAAATATATCTTTTACCAATTATTATTAACATTGTATAGATTATAATTAAAATACATTACCTTAAGGTTTTAAGTACCTTTAAATGCTATATAAATATAATATAATGTTTTAAAAACACTTAAAAATATAAACATTAATGAAAACCAATGTTGAATAAGTATGTGCTATGATTTTATTTTTAAGAATAAATAATTTTATTCTTTAAAAATAAATAGTTGTTTAATAATACTTTAATAATAAAAAACTAAAACCTTTACCTAACAATTTTTATGAGATATTTAACCTTTAAAATTTAATTAAAATATGAAATAAAAAAAAAAAAAACCCAAACCTAGCCTAGCCTTGAAATTAAAAATACAAACATTTATTGAAAGTATGGAAATTTACCTTTTACTCCTCGAATAGATGAATTTATAAATGGTTCAAATTAGGTAATAAAATAATTCGGACCTACTTGATACCTATCAATTAATAATTTTAAAAATCTGGTACCTAGGTATCAATTTTGAAATCGGGTTAAATATTTACTAGGTATTAAAAAAAAATAAACTGTTTTTCGTAATTTATATTTAATTTTGCAAGTTACATTTGCTGCACTTCAAACATTGCATCTACAGTTCTATGTAATATACTATAATATACTTCAGTGGTGTGTTTGAACTGTTGCGATGCTATTTATTAACAGACGTTTTCAAAACCATGTCTAAACAATATTTATATTAACGATATACCTTAATAAACACGACTTATATTATTATAACTCAGTATAATAATAATTGTATTCTCAATAAAGACACAAAAGTAATACGATTGCTGTTTAATGTTAATACAATATATGTATTATTATACATATAGGTACAACCCCGAGGGCTTTTATACTATTCTAATATACATGGAAATATTACATTTGACTTCAACACCTCGACGTTGATACATAATAGGTATACATAACGATATGTATATCGTGTAATGCGCACGCACAATAAATATATAATAATATCGTCTGATTTTTCTTTATCTATTTCGATAACGATTTAAACCATTCAAATAACATTTATATAGCTGTATGACAAGCCTATACATAATATTATTATAAAGGAGGAGTTGATGAATTAATTCAAGACGTATTTTAGTAGCCGTATAATATACTATATTATAGTCGTATAATCTTAGGTCATAATATGTTTATCGCTTATTGGTGTCGTTAAAATGCCATACTCTCCCGGGAGAACGAGTCCGTCGGATAAAAATAATATTACGTGTGTCGTGTGTGTAAATGCAAATAAATTTTAAAATAAAATAAACCATTGTGGGGAAAAAACGAATTATTATTGATTTTTATTACACGCGTTCGAAAATTAATAACGTAGAACATAATATTATAATATATTTTGTGAGATTTGACCGCGAGCGTACGCCTCGTTGTCGTACCTACCTATATATATTATATACCTAAATACCTATGTTATATTCATCCGTTGAGCCGAATAGTTTGGCTAGGGCGGATTCGATCGGTTTTCATTTTTCGACAGTGTGTATAGTATTATTATAGTAGCCGACTCTATTCGTCGTGAGATAATTTGCGGTTTAATTAACAATCGAGGAAGACGCTAATCATCGAGATCCGCGCGCGGTCGGAATATAATACGCCGTTGTTTTTGTTGTTGTTTTTTCGCAACCACTTACCACATGATTTACGACTGTCGAAAAAAAAAAATTAAAAATTAAAAATCAACCCGAGTAAACCGGTTTTCCGTGGCTGTCGCGCTTGACTGTTCCGGATCCCATTTCGCGCTCGTCCGCATCGACGGCAGTGCCTACATAATGCTATGTTTACCTCGCCGTGCACGTGTATGTACACGTCTTGCACATTTTTTGGTATGTAATTTAAAACGGATACCCACACGGATAATTTACCAGTAAACAAGCGCTTAGGACGATGAAAAAAAAAAAAAACTGAACATATTTTTTTGACGATATGACCTAACCTGACGTACGGTGGTCCTGGAATAGAAATCGCGAAGTATTATACGGTAAAACACTTATTTTGTTTTAAAAATACAAAAAAAAAAAAAACGGAAAAATATGCTTTGTATAAAAATTGCTCAAAATATACTAATATTATACATATATATATATATATATGTATATATAATATTTATTATACATTCGATAGTTGCAGCCATCACCGCCATCGGTCCTTAAACGTTTAACGACGAAATTGATAGTTTTTTTTTTCGGTTTTCCACACATTCGTTGCATACGCATTATCGTATTATATTAAGTGTATTATAGACAGCGTTAATATAATATTAATAGGATTATGTACGCGCCGCGCATAGTGTTTATGTAGATTTATGTAATGAAACGATTATCGGAAGAAAAATAAACGTTTCGTCGACAAACTATTAATAATTACACCTACTGTCTATCGACCGGCCGTATACTATAAACCCAACCCGACGTATTCGTTTAAAAAAAAATTCAAAAAAAAAAAAAAAACCGGATTGCCACGAAACTTCAACGATCCTAATTGTACGACATTAATAAATGTCCATAGTAATTTACGGTGAAATTATTACATTCTTAAAATGTATTATAATAATAATAATAACGTGTAGTCGATAACTATTTGTTTAAAATCATTGATAAAAATATCGCTTCAGGAAAACACTTATACGATAATCCTGTTTGCCCGTTGTCTGAGACACTAGCTCCTTCGATGTAAGTATGTACCTCACGATAATATAAACTATAACTTGAACTATTATTTTATTTATAAATATTATATTAATATACATATTTTAATATTTATTGAAATTATAATAATTTTATTTACCGTTATTAGGTATATACAAACTGGAGTGTAATTACGAAAATCGTATATGTACGTATTATATTATTATGTGGTTCTAACGTAGTCCTACATGTCCTATGTAATATACTCGTGTATAATAAATTGTGATTATACTTCATACTCAATATATTAATATTAAAACAAACCCGAACCACTCAATTAGTCATTTGAATATCATATTGTAACATTAATTTTTAATTTGACGTACCTACCGTGTACATTAGTTACAGTCATGGATCGCGATTATGAACGATTTATGTTATTTTGATATTAAATACTGATTGTTATCATTATTTTTTTTCCAGGTCGTCGAATATGTTGTGATTAACCCCAAGGTGTTCCGAACATAGAACACAACGTTCTGTTAGGGATACAATCAGCTTGTACTTTTATTCTTAAAAGCTAAATGTTTAGGTACTAGCGATAAAAATAGTATAATAACATTGGATTAAACATAATGTGTGTTGCAAAGGCTGTAAAAAAAAAAAAAAAAAAAAAATGTAATAGTTAAAATTTTATTCTTAAGACGCAAGTGCTAGAATATCAAATACAATGAATAATATAATATCAGACTTATAGATTAGTTTAAATTATTACGTTATACTTATAATAAATTGTTATTATCAAATAATTATTATAGACTGTCGAATTTTTGAATTCTCCATTTCTATATTCCAATAGGGATCGAAATAACATAAATAATATTTAATCACAACGTTGTATAAATTTTCATCGAAAAGATAAGTTAATACTAATAGATATATCAATTTTACTTGTAGAGAATCATTGGTGCTGTGATATATTGAAAAATTAACTTACTTAAATAAATCATTTCTGTTAGTATAGGCTCTATACTCTATAGTCTATACTTAATCCTAATCTATAGAAATTAAAGGTATCTGTTTATGAAATATTTGCTGTTAATTAATAAATATGTATTATATTTTTATATTCGCCTATTTTTGTTTTTTAAATTTATTTATTGTGATTACTAACTAAATTGAACTATTTTATTATTATTTTTAGGAGAGAAAGAAAGTAGCATATAACTTTAAAAATAAAGTACATTTTTATATATTAACTTAATTTACAAAGTTAAAAAAATGGTTTACTTACCAGTTTTATGTTTATAATAGTGTAATATACTGCTATATATATTTTTATAAAGATAAATTTAATGTCACATATTCAACTTCATTAAATGTATTAAACAACTTAAGCAACTTAAAACTTTAAATTATTTTTTTACAATAAAAATGTACCTAATGGATAGAAAAAAAATTACAATTTTAAAGTGTCATTAAATTGTATATGCAATAGAACAGATATTTACAATTTTATATATTATTTGAAAGAAGATCGAAGAGCATAATAATAAACTAAGCAGCTTTAATTTACCTTTTAGAATGTTTTATGAAATTGTTTTAAAATATTATTTTTTTATTTTTATGTAGATAGGTATATGGCTAAATATATATATATAAAACAATGAATGTTTATACTACTTTAACATTAATCATGTACATTGTATTATGGCAAGTTCAACTGCTTAATAATAGTTAAGTATAGTTAATAATAGTTCAGTCTCATATAAAATCATATATATATATATAATATAATGTAAACTGGTATTAATAATTCAACAACAATTAATTATGAAAATAATTAATTATTTAAAACTTCTAAAATATTAAAAATAATTATAATTAACACACAAAACTTTTACACTGTGAAATACAGAACATATTATAATTTTAATATATAAATATACATTATACTATATTTTAAATTTATTCGGTACTTTTTGTAAACTCAGAGTTCCGGAATTAATTCTAGGTAGGCATCTAACTATACACAACAATACACCGTCCTTCAAAATTTAAATCATAATTGGAAGTAATTGTATTATTAAATTATTAATTTTAAATTTTGACTTCTAATCAATGAACACAGGTGTTGACTTACAAAACTAATAGTGGTATTTTTTTTTTTTGTAATGGGTAAGGTAGAACAAAAATGTAACAGAAGTTAGGTTTTCAATTTTTTCAATTGGTAATATTCTATTTTAATGATACATTTATATGAATTTATTTGTGTGAATATGTAATTATACAGCTATAAGTATACATTTTAAACACAGATTATAATTAACTTTTTTTTTTTTTTTTAATTATTTTTGTGCTAGTCCCATCGTCTTTCAATAACGCTTTGAAAAAACAACAACTCATTTCTGTCTAAATTATATAAATAACAAATTTGCGTGTTACGATTTCTGATTCATTCGGTTAATTTGTTATTATAATTTTTCAATATGAATGTTACCAAAGTAACACACATAGAAGTAAAAATATTGAAACTAACTCTATGGGAAACGGAATCGAATTAGTGTCAGCATTTGTCTTCTCTCCGTCTTCGGTATTCTGTAGCAATGTCCGAGTACTACAACCAAAATATATGATTAATATTTAATGTACACGTGGGGAACGCTTGTTCATCGGCAATTTGACAAAATGGTTCTTATACATTATATATTTATTTATATATATACACACGAGATCAATAAAATTCAATTTCGTATTTCACCCGACTTCTGCATCGGTCGTCATTATATATCGGCCATCATCCATTTGTCGTTGATCATGTTTTTATCCCGTTGGAAATATTCGCATTTCCCCTTTAACCCCCGCCCCGCCAGTAAGGTTGAACCGGGAAATAGGAGAAAGAGGGGGATGCAGAATATAACGTCTGTCCTCGGTTTACGGATATCCGTTTGTTGCGTTGCTATTTCCATCATTGCTCCGCAGTTTTCGTTGTTTTTTTCTTCCTCATGTGTGTTTTTGGTTTACCCGAAATAAAGGGGAAGTATATTGATCTTTTCACCCTAACACTTTTAAGTCTTTTCTGTACATTAAAGGCAATGGAAACTCCAAATGTTTAGATCTAATATGAACAACAATATAAAATGGAATAGTTTTTTTTTTATTTGTTATAAGAAAAAAAATATCTACTTCCCTATTATTGTCAAGGAAAAAATTATAACTTATCCAAAAATTGGAAGACTTATTTTTCTCATCTATTCCATGATATTGCGTAATGTAACAACGAATTGGATTTTTCATTCGATAACTCTGAATCAGGAATCAACCTACCTGAATTAATTCATTTTTATTTATTTTCAATTTTTTGTTAGTAATATTATTTTTTAGTTGAATTTATTATTATTATTATTCTTTCAAACTAATATTATCGTTAGTGTTATTTATTTTTTATTTTTTTTTTTTTTTGTAAAAATGAAATTTCTGGAAATTATTTTCTTATCCAAAATAGTTTCTTAAATGATTGTCTACATAATTATGTGGTATATTGAACCAATATTTTTCCTAAATTAGGAGACTTGCCGCTATGTTAACCGGTACTTATCTAGTTTGTATTTATCAATATACTGAAATATTCCATAACGGTATACTATAATTATATTGCAGTATTTTGAAGTCTGACGATCATTATTAGAGTAATAATATAATATAATCATTATAGATACTTTTGCATATTATTAATAACAATAGTAATAATAATAATACGAGAAAACGACACTTGAACATTGCCAGCAATAATACAATCGATGGTGCCATATCTATGGCATAATAAACGTCAGTAGTGCGGCAGAATGTCCGGAAAACCGATAACGATATGATAATATAATAGCAATATTAATGCAAGGCCAGAGGTTCTACCGACGTTCGTAAACATAGCACGTTCGAATCACAGCGTCACACGGGTGGAGGTGAAAAGGAAAAGTCGTTCGGCATGGTCGTCGGCGGTTCGAAATACACTAAACCGTATATAAATATATATATATATATATATATATGAGAGTTAGGTTTTATTATATATGTATGTAATGGTATCCGTCTTCAATAATGGCACGAGAACGACGTTATGGATTGTAACGTTTGCTTCTATAATATTTACTATTGTCTGGGATGTGAATATTATATCAGTCGAGGATAATAATATCGAAGGTGCACGTGTGACGCTCCGTGTTAACAATCTTCATCAAATTGGTGGGGACTTGGAATAAGTACTATAACGTGTGAGTGTGATACGTATAAAAGTTGGTATGCACGGCGTAGTGCTCGAGTCAAATGTGAAACGATCGTCATTCATAAAATTTTTATTTTGCGTATCCACTATAATATATTATGTTTCTAGGTCATCGGGATAAGTTAGAAACGAAACAGTTCTTAAAGCTTTCGGTTTAAGTAATTAGTAATACGTCGTAATATTATGACGTCTATCGTGAATGTTGTGAAAAAAAAAACTGCGTTATTAAATTTATACGTTATTATTCCTGTTTGGTAGATGTTTTTTTTTTCGTTCTTTTAATAGCTGTCATTATGTGAAGTCAACTGGAAGCCATTTATTTAAAGACTTTTTTTTTAAATTAAAAAAAAAAAAAACCAAGCACATAGGTATTTTCTTGTAAGTATTCTCTTTAGTAAATGCAATAAATGTATAAACGAGGACATAAAAAGTTTAATCCAATAACTCAATTTATTGCGTGTTCACTGTGTGTTACATTTTGAGCATGGATCATAGATATTTAAATTTATCTCAATCCATTATTGAAATTATTAGTATTATAGTTTAGTTGATAAAATCCTTAAAGTTTAATAATACCATGAAGTATTATAACATAGTCCGGTAGATAAGATTTGATTTTAAGAACCGGCAGTCATTCTGCGGTGTAGTAGGTTAAGAATGTACTTCTGTATTGAGGTAGGTCACTTTTATAGATGTAACAAATTATAATTTATTGTATATAAAAAACGATTCTAATCAGAGATGGCAAGTCAATCATTATTTCTAATGGTATTTTACAATTAATTTATATTAATTTAAAGTAGTTCATTTTTTTTCATCAATAATATGGTAGGTTAAACTACTTTATCTCAGAAATATCCCATGTATTTTATTATACTATATTTTTATATCATTTGAACTATAGTTTTTAACTTATATTTGTACTGCGTACCCTGTAATGGAGTAAATAGTTTCATGACATTTAATGGTTTAAATTAAGTGTAAATATTAAAAAAAAAAAAAAAAAATGTAATGTTTAACATGAAATATAAAATTTTGAACGACAAAATGATAAATAAAACCCTTTATTTTTTCGTTTAAATTTCCAATTTTTTTAACTTTGAAACATCAAAAAATTCTTATAAATAATATCATGTCAATGCTTGAATTTTAGATTAAATTGTCAAGAATTATAGTATTATAGGTAGTTATTAAAATTTAAAATTATATATATTTTAAACTAAGTATGAAATAATTTCACATTTTCTTAACATGAACTTTAAACGCTTTTAAGAAAATTGTGTATATTTTTGAAATTGTAATTACTCTATAAAAAACTTATCGGTAACTTTGTACAATATTTTCAAGCTTTTTGCAAAAAAAAAAAAAATTTTCAATTTAAATCGAAAAAAATATTATGATATTGTATAATTTAAAAAATAAATAATTTTTTCTTAATTTTTAGTATAGAATAACTAAAAAATCCATGTAAAAAAATGTTTGTATCAAGTATAATATATTGTTATGATGATGTGTGTAATAACATTATTGTGTACAATCACAGATTTCTATATAGAAGTAGATAGAGAATTATGTTATATTGCATTTTATGATGTCTAAACCTGTTGTTTAAAAAAAATTTAAAATATTTTAAACAAATCATTTTTCATTTATTTCTATATTTTAATATTAAAAACGATGTTATTCTTAATACATTTTGTATTGGAAATGTAATGTTTTGCCAACCGACCAAATGATGGAAACTAACATACGAGCTCCAATGTTAATAATATAAATAATATACGAGTTCCTTATCTAGTTAGTACAGAAATCTGTGTGTACAATAAATAAATTTGATAGCTTAACTAAGATAACAACAACATTGATATTGAAGACGTACCGTGTTAACATTCCGCAGATGCTATTTGACACAGAGAGATTAATTACTGGAAAGTGTGGATGGTAACGTATTTGAGAATAATTTTTGCATCCCCATATTTGGATACCATAAACACAGACAGATGAATTTAAGCATTGCTTTATGTATTAATATCTTATTGTTGGTAAAGAGCTTAATTTTGAGAATAGATATAAATATATGATATATGAAGACCACTTGAGAACTTTTCTTTTAGTTTTTAGATGCATAGACCCAATGTTAGACGTTTATCAAAGATTAGACCTAAATATTTGGTTTTAGTTGTAGTTCATATTTAGATATTTTGAAAGTAGATTACAGGTTAGAAACATTTTCTTAGTGTGAAAGGGATGTATAGAGGAATCGTCTTAATTGATTTTTATTCTCTACTTAGGTTAGGAGTTTGTAGGTTGTGGTATACAATTGTGGAGTCAAAATGTGATAACAGAATTGCCGTGTCTTCAGCGGAAGTACTGAGCTACCAATGTATTTTCTAATTGGGAATGTCAGCTATCTATGTAAATGCTGTGGAGGCTTGGTTTTAACTTATAAGTTACTTCTTAAGTCCTTCTGCTTGGGTTTGGAACAGCGATGGAAATCACCTTGACGGACGAGGAATAAGTGGTTTTGTAGATAAATTTTTTCAGAAAGTATAATGGAGCTTGAAGGGACTTGGATTTTTTTTTTAATTTAAAGAGCAAGTCGGTGTACCATATTCAGTCAAAAATGTGTGATACGTCTAAGAACACTCTTGAACGGAAATCTTTATTCTCTAATGAAGAGAATATTTTGCCAACAATTCGGTATATCTGGTAAATTATATAGTGATTCTTCTGAATCTAAATTGTTTTTTTGGTATTATTTGTTGGCATTTAAGAATATGAATTATAGTGGTATTTTAGCATTACAATATTATGGCAAAAACAAACTTAATTTATTTGATTTTTATAGTGTACAAAAAGAAATATAAAATAATTTTATTATTATATCAAAATTCAAACAATAGTTAATTTATGTGTAACAAAAGCGCATTAATGATTTTTAACGTGTAAAAATGTATGTTAATATTAGCAATTAGCATCATTAAGCGAAACAAAATATTCAGTTCTTTGACAGCAATCAGCGTTTCATTTATCTCCAACAAGTGAAAAAAATATGGCAAATTCAATTGTACTCGAACAAACTAGTCATTTTGATTTAAAAATATTTCGGAAACGTAATTACTGAATGGGACGAATTTACTATATAATATAGTGTTATTATCTGATGAAATCTTTTTAAAAATGTAATTATATTATTTACATTTTTTAACAAAGAATAGTTTATTTATTTTTGTAAGTCTGCATTGGTTAAAATAAACGTGGGGAATCTAGAATTTTCGACCTCTCGTAAAAATAAATAACAAAATGATCAAAGGTTCAGAATATAAATAAAAAAAAACTATATTTTATAATATATAAGCCGTGGAGATATGAAATACTTATTTTAAAAGAAAAAAAATATTATTATAAAATAATTAATCATCGCGTTATATTATCAATGTTAGTTATTATACTACTATAATAATAAGTATTTTAAATATATATATATATATATATATAAATATAATATATATTTAACACCTATTTGAATTTAAAAATAAACAATTTACTGTGGTTGAAAAATGTTTACCTAACGGTTAAAAATATAAAGATTGTATAAGATTGTTTTATATATTATATATTTATATCAAACGATTCAAACAAAAATTTAATTGATTAGGGAGTCCGGAGTCGGGAGAATCTTATAGAATAAAAAAAAGTAAATCATTTCTAATAAACTCACTAGAACATTGTTGAGTATAATATTATTATTTATTACGATTTACGACCTTATCGTAATTTCATATTTTTGTTCATCTAAAGCTATTTAAATAATATATTTTATTGATGCTAGAAAGTTGTCGTGAATAGCAAAATCAATAGTAAATTATTATCTTTGATAATTGATTCAAAATTTAAATAATATTTGGAAAATGAAAATGTATCTGTTTTATAAAAGATACATTTATAAGTTATAAACAAATTAAAAATAATTTTAACATCTGTATATTTTAGTAATTCCAATCAAAATAAATATGTGTTGGTGTTATTATCGATGTTAATATGCTAGCAACCTCATGTAGACCTTAAAATTCAAAAACATCTTGCTCGAGATGCATAATTTTATAAAAAATATTTTTTAAAAACACTTACTCTTTCACCGCTTTCCCAGAAAATCTAACTCGTCGCCTAAAGCGTAAATACTTTAGACGCATTTTTAATAGTTTAAAATTATCTTTCCTAAATAAATAAATGCTAAAAGCAAAAAAAAAAAAATTAAGTATTTTCTACGAATCCAATTCATTTGAGCGTCGACTTTGGTGTATTATTTTCGTATTCGTATACATGTTGTATTTAATGAGTATAGATTTCATCAATTCTCTTTATTCATAAAATTATAATAAAATAAAATCATATAAAATGTATCATAATACATTTTAAAAAAATTGCTCCACATCTATTAAATACAAAGACTATCCTATTATATTTATAATACGTTTTTTTATATATCTCAATATGTTTGAATATTGTACATTTTATTATACTTAATTTATAATTTGACAGATCTATATTACACAGGTAATTGTTGAATAAAACTTATATTAATAACTACCCTTAAAAGATTATACAAACAGTTATTAATTTGATCAATTATTAATAAATTTAAACTGGAGAATATACATCAGCTGTTTTTTGGATTACAAATATAATAAGTTATATTAATTTATTCCATAGTAATTAATAAAAGTAACCAATTTTTGCCCTTCAATTTATATTAATTTGTATTTTGAATATTAATTTCAATGAGATAAATGTTAATTTCCAAGAAGTTCTATAATTATTATTGATATAGTTATTTCAATTATTAATACTATTTACGAAATATGCGTATAATTCACAACATACCTAACTATCTAGAGTTCTCTAATATTAACTAGCTATTTTGCATACATATGTGTTTTCATAGCCTACATCAATAGCTTATAATATAGTATTAAGTAATATAAATTAATTGAAAACACAATATTTTATAATAATAAAATTGTACTTGGAAAGGCTTAGCACTAGAACATATATTTATAAATGTATAGTTAAGTAAATAGTTTATATTTTTTTTTATGTTACTTTTCCATAGAGACATTATTAACATATTATTAATGTACAGCTAATTTATTGAAATTCACACTTTTGATTTTAACATTCCACAATTTTTATGTCTGACACAATATATGAATATATTAATATACATATAATATGCAGTTAACGACATCGGGCCGTTTATTACATCGCTGATGATTTAAATTTCATCTGTACGATATAGTGATTATATAATTTGACGATGAAAACTGGGATCGTCGGAATTCGGTGGACAGAAGCAGGTGGATAATAGCCCGTCGTAGAATAAGCGTATAGTTAATCAAAACGTTACACTCGAGACGTGTAGGTATATTAAATACGATCATTTATTTTTATTTTCAAGCATCTCTAAAACAGGTCTACGAGGTTTCGTAAGATGATCAAAAAAAATACATACAGGGTGATTATTCAAACAATAAACACTAATTATTATCTAGTGAAGTATGCGTATATTATATGGTTTTTGAAATATTTTTTTTTTACATAATCTGATGTTATACTAGGATATTTTGCTTATTTTGTTTTACAATCATACATTTTTTAACAAGTTTTGATTTTTAATATGATAATATAGGATACATTTTTAATTGCATACTCCTAAGTCGTGTATGTTTATATGAGATGCAAAATATAAAAATTGAATATCGAACGAGTGTACTAAATTAATAATACGTATATTTAAAATATAAAGTTTAGACGATCGAGTTGTATGACCAGAGGTGACCTACCCAATGTTGGTCCATTTCTTTCCTAATTCAAACTTTAAATAATAAATTATAACTTATTAACTATTCGTTTGAAATTTGACTTTAATGTACTGAAATTCTTAGAAAATATTCCGTTTCGAAATACAATGTAAAAAAAAGAAAATAGTGTGCTGTCATTAAAAAAGTTATCAACTCGAAATAAAAGATAATAAATATAATATTATGAATTTTGTCTCGTGAAAAGTTTAAATTGTTTATAGAATAATAATGCATTACCAAAGCCGTTAATGCTTTTCTAGAATACGAACGTCCATCTCCAAATGAATCACCCTGTATAATTATGCGCACACTTCGGTATGACGATGATATTATAATATAGTGGAGCGCTGTCTGCCTATACTATATTAACATATATAGAAACGGCGGGTAATCACACGGTGTCAAACGGAGATCAAAATTTTTCAAAATATGGGACTTGACGCGAGCGTACGACAACCGGTCCACGACGACCGCTGTTGGGTTTCCACATAATATTATTAATATCACAAGGAACACACGTCGTACGTGATGAGTATGTGCGCTTAGACGTGCAGGTTAGGACTTAGGATCTCGGCAACTCGACCTGCAATAGACATCGCGCACATATTATATACACAGCACACCCGTTTTCCCCGACCAGACCGGACCCGATGGCCGGTAGCTGTTGCTGTTGTGTGTGCGTTATAATTATAGCTGTACGGTGTACACAACAAACGACGTCCGGTTATGCTCTGGTCACGAGGGCGGCGGCAAGTCTAATTATTATTGCCGGGCACACACACGCGCGTGCATGCGAACGGCGGCGGCCGACAAAACAAATCGTCGACGAGTAGGAAAAATATTATAAAATACGCGTTTTATAATAGGTATAATAATAAATGCGTATACATTAACAATAATCATTTTAATAGTATTCAAAGAGGAGACCTGAATTTTGGCGTGCTGCTCAGCTACTTTCGCGAGACAGAACAACCAACGCACGACGTACGATAAAACTTTTTTTCCTTACGGCCTCCCAGACCGCTTTTCGTCCGTGCCGTTTAAATTACGTCTTGTGTTTAGACTATCGTTTAAAATGATTAGGCGCCAGTGCCTGATCGTCGATTTTCTGTTTTTTTTTCCAACGTCTTTTGTCCTGTTTATGCGTACATCATGTGAACTAGTCGAAGAGCACGCGGCCGACGAAAGCGCTAATCATACACTACGTCATACGTGCATACTATTGTGTAAAATAATAATATTATAATACTCGTACGTCACCATAATAGGCGCAATCGGGATTAGGTTATCTGTGTGGACATTTCCCTTATACCCCACTAAAAAGTTCATGTATGTATTTTTAAGTTACTGTATTATACATATAATTATATATATCATTTTAATCGATAAATTATTTAAATTTAATTTTAATACGAATTTTCTGTATTTAAAATTATTATAAAATGTTATAGCATTAATAATGTATAACTATAAACCCTAAGACCGATAAAAAAAAATTGGTTGACCATTCAGTTTAATAACGTTTAAATAATGAAATTGTGAATATAAGGTATTATATGGTTTTTTTTTTTGAGTACTTTACATTTACCTCATGTCAATCCAAGTATAATCAGTGTGTATATACGTAAATTGAAACTTGTGTGTAGGTCGTGAGTGTATACGGTAAAATTTAAGTTGATATTGCGTGGGACGTACACGACAATATTTCCAGTATTTTGTAAATTTATTAAATCGAAAATATATCTTTCGATATTGAGCATATTAAGATTTGAAAAAAGTCTTGTAACATACTTGATTTTAATCATTTATTGGCTTATTGATAAAAAAAAATGTTATGACTGGCTTTCCAATAAATATTCGGTAGAGGGTTAGCTTCTTAAACATTCACTTACTTAATACTATATACGTCACAATTCGTAAATAAGACATAGAGTTTGTGTAAGATATTGATATTACTTATATAAAACAATACAATTAGTAAAATTATCCAATATAAAAAGATATATGATCAATTTTAAAAATGTAATACATTTTAATAAGTTGTTTTCATAATTATAAACCTAAATTTTTCGTATTTGTGCAATAATTGGTATATTTTTACAAAGAAATCTTTAAAATTGATGAATTTAAAAAAAAGAAAAAGGAAGAAAACTGTTTGATTTTAGATATTGTTAGGTATTACATAATATATAGTATATTCTATATAACTACTATCGTACGATATTACGCTTCTTTTGAAGACCGTTTTTGAATTCACGCTCGCATACTATCTGCAAGTATTACTTACGCGTCACAACGTTCGTATAATTGCCCTGACCTTAACTTTTACCTCTTGTACCACTAAATATTATATTCTATGCATAGAGTTTTGATGTCGAGCAGTTGCGCCGTTTTTCATCGAATAGATGAAACTACAAACGAATAGTTAACAGTCCATCGATCACAGTTGGAATATAAATTGTTTTAAGTGTAGCAATAGTAGCACATACATCGAATTTACATGTTACAACAGATACCTACGTTTGCAGCCACTAAATAGTGATTTCTGAATTTATTTTTAGGATTATTTCTAAAACTTGATATCTGCTATAATAAAGTATGATAAGATAACGTTATCATTTTTCTTTAAAATTATAATATTGAATTGTTTTGCATTTTCATTATTTCCTATCAAAATTTGTAACAACGTAAAAAATATATAAAAAAAATTTTTGGAACATAATATAATGATATATTATATTTGATCAAATCACGTTGTACATAATATATTTATATATATATTTATTTTTTTACTTTAAATTGTAACATTTCATTATTATCTTTATTTTATATTATTGAAACCTTCATTGTCAACATTTTATTTTGAAAATGAAAAATTTGTTTTATACTTTTGTTTTTTTACTAAAATAAACATAATTTCTTGTATTATTTCAATAAGTTTTTATTATAAATAATGCAAAAATTACATTTTTATCTCTATAAATAAAAAATGATGGTGGTTTTTAGTAAATGGTTATTTTTTTTTAGTTTGAATTGTGTCACTTGTTAAATGTTGAACACGTAATTTCGATTGACTCCTATACCTATTTTTACAAAAGTAACTTGGTATGTTGTGCTATTTTCGATTTTTACTGAATTGATGTACGTGGTGAAAAATAATTAATTAATTTTACGATGAGGTCAGGTCCCACCAAAAAACACAAAAATAGAGCTTTAGTCGAACCCGCATTTTAATTAATTCCCTGCCGTTGTCTGTAGAAAATGTCAGTCTGTACACATGCACAGTCATTGAAACAAAACGTGACTTTTAGTTCACTTTCAATAAAAATAAACAGTAAAATTATTGGAACTGAATCTATCTTTAGGTCTTTATAAATACATATATAAGTATTAAGTATATTACATATATATTTCAAAAAAATAATTATGTGTTGAAATTTTATTATTTTGTTCAAGATAAATAGATTAAATGTTATTGATATTTTTAATAAAAAAATATAATATTCTATGATAATATAAGACCTCAAACATATGTCAGAAGTATACTCATGCATATAAAGAGAAGATACAATAGTGGTTGCAAATTACTATTTGTACGTATGTATAATAAATAATAGTATTAATAATAATAATCTTTCATATGACTTAAGATAATTTAGGTTTACATTAATATAATGGTTTAGTTTTCAAATAGTTTTCTATGAAACAAAGTTGAAACTTTATTTTGTGATGTTCTTATCAGACTGCAATAAATGTTTGTAAAAATCTTACATCATCATAATAAGTTTATAATCGGCAGGAAGATAATCTAAAGAACATTTGAAATAGTTGCGTAGTTATAAAAGTTGGTACCAAAAACTTGTTTCCATTGTCCAAGTTTATTGATTAGCCACCTGTATTATTGTCATGGATTGGTAGAAACCCGATCACCACAACTGAAAAAGTTTTTAAGCTAGTCGGATTTTTCGAAACCCCAAAAAACTTTGTTCGTGTATAAATGGTTAACCTGAAGATCCAATACGGTGGTGAGGATTAAAGTATTTAGTGGGTATTTTTGTTAGGAATCTTCTTTATAATGGAACAATTGTCTTAATATTATGAACTTTTGGTTATGGTCGTTTTAAAAACTTCTTGTAAAAGTCAATGAAAGAAAATTTCTCAGTTTTCGGAAAATATAAATGCAATAAATATAATATATTTAATCTAAATTTTTTATACCGGTAAGATTATAAAATAACAAAAACTATTTATGTATTTCATATTCAATTTTAGCCTTATAAAGTTATAACAATTCATTATTATTGATTTTAAACTATCATATAAAGTTATATTATTAACATTTTTATTGTGAATATGCTTATATTTTATATAATATAGGTAACTACATCGTATTTGATATTTGATCCTATACCAACCATGAATACAAATTAAAAACAATTATATTAACAACTGTAAGTTCAAAATTTAACTTTTTGTAGAAATCAATGTTATAATATCAATGATTATTTTTAATGATTAAATTTAGTATGAATATACGACTCCTTATAATTTTAATTGCAGTCGAGTTGATAGTAAGTCTTTTGAAGAGAGAAGAATTTTTATTTTTTTTAGCACAAATAATACTTTTATGTTTACTTGAAATATTTGTATTA